>VCRD01002183.1:23620-50757 GCA_006783055.1 Trinorchestia longiramus | reverse complement strand
GGTTGAGGATGAAGAGTGCTGGAAGCTGTGCTGAGTGGGAGACAACTCAGAACAGGGAGTGGAGCAGTACTGGGGAGGAGGAGGGATGTTAGCAGGGATGGTGAACACCCCTGAGCTGCTGCCCCCGCAGCTGCTGTGGACGAGACCACCGCAGGAACTCTTGCTCGTCGCCACAACGATCGTTGCTTTAGGAACTGAGCCACCCATCTGGCGGAAGTGCATTAAAACTTTCCATGAGCATGTGATAGAATTAATCTTTTCTGAAAACTGGAAAAGCTTTCTGCAGTCGGAAATAAAACACTGAGACACAGTTTTTTAATATTGAATATACTGACGTAAAACTAATTAATCATCTTTTTATATTGTGCTAATTACTTTCCTGCTCGAACAATACCTCATTATCATTTTTAGACGGAAGTGCTGGCGATAATATAAGCACAAAATATCGCTCTGACTTAAAACTGCCAAACTTTCATTACGTATCTTTTGTAGGAATTCCATCAGTAATTAATTTTGACTACATTAACAGAACGATTTATCCAATGATATTTAATTGTAACTTTCTTACTCCATACAGGATAAAAATGCTTTTATTGAAAGATAAGTTCGAGATTAAAATTAATTGATTGATTTTTACGACTGCAAATGCAAGCGTTCAACTCACGAGGAATATGGTTCAGTGGCTCACCAGGAAAGGGTCGGTCTCATCCGTACTCTGAAGGTCACTTCCGCTGAGCGTAATTTCCGAATGAGGAGGCGAGTGAGGGGTGCGAGGGCTTGTGCCCCCGCTGTCACCCCCAGCAACGAGCTTCTTGCTTCCTGTGGTGCTCGTGGAGGACATCAAAATTCCCACATTATCCATCCCTGAGCATGGATCGAGTTCTGAAGAACACAGAGGTCAAATCTTTAGTTTCATTTCATCATCAGCGATTGATGGACGTGCTCGTCTGGCTTTCCATGGATTATATATGTAAAAACTTTGCTTGCTTTGTTATAGTTTTTCAGTTTAAGTTCGTCAAACTGTTTAATAAACTATAATTGAGCTTTGTAACTTAAGCTTTGTATTACCACGAGCTTTAAGTCGTTAGTGTTGGAAAGTTATAGCGATAAACTAACAATTCATTTAGAAACGTAGGTTAATATACATTTATAATTCATATTGAATATATGTTCATCTTCGTAGCTGAATTTTATAACGTTTATGGTGGGACACATAGTCTTGAATCAATTCCACCTCAGCGTAATACCCTTGACCTCAACCATTTTTTATTTTTCTCCTTGAATTCTGCCGCATTTTTCTTTTGCATTATGTAGTAACAACGCTGCCCAAAGAAATTATTATTTCACAACGGTAAACGTATTGAACAAATTATTGCCATAAATATCAGAATTTGAGCGCAAAACTTAGGAGATCAGGAGTTTAGAAATTTTTACACAGAAAACTGAATTCAGATGCAAAAAAGCGGAGACGCGATGAACTTTTTGCAATTAATTAAAGCAATTGCCGACTATCTTATAGTTTTCCCACTTGGACTTGCTTCTTCATGGGCAGTTGTTACGACACAGTTTTCATCTAACACAATGCACTTCATTATCATTCAAGGATGATTCCAAGTTGGATAAAGGAATATTGTTAAAGTATCATACAAAATTTTCATGCATCTGAATTTTTTTTATTGAGTATACTGTGTCAGAAAGCTGAAAAAATAGAATGAAGGCTAATGCATGCTTGAAGTCATAAATTATAGTTATTATTCAGCTGACAGCATTGAAACATTTGAAGTACGATGCGCTCTCTGACCTTGCCCTGATACGAGATCAGGGGCTCTTCTCCGGACGGCGTAGCAGCGCTTTCTCGCAAAGACGACTGCCGTCATGACGATGGCCAAGAGAACACCCACGGCACCCGCCACTGCCCCCGCCAGGGGACTCATGCCCCCGTCTGCAGACTTCAGCCCTGGTCCTGCACCTGATCCGTACCCGTCAGTGCCTCCACCTGCGCTGCCTCCATGCAGCTCTGAGTCCAGCGTGCTAGGGACTCCTGAAACTGGCGGGTGAACAGGTCCTCATGAGCGTGAGAAGATCTTAGCAATTTCAATGACATGAATCTAGTCAATTTTATTCCTTGCCATTTTATTCTTGAAATTAATGAAGCTGTTTCACTTTTCTCATTTCTTAATGAAACCTTGTCTTTTTGACAAATAATTAAATTTATATCTACAGTATGTATAATTAAAATATGTTATGAAATTAAGATCGTTAATGTATCCAGGTAGTAAGCTCAAGTTTTATTCAGTAAGTCATGAACACGATTTCTTATAGGGTGCTCGAGTCCAGCTAGGAAGCCGTTTTCAAAAGCAAGAATGAAGCAACAATTTGATTTATTGAAACTTTCAAAATTGCTCTTGATTTAGCTTAAAATGAAATAAATTAAGACGGATATAGTTCTTTTTAGCTTTAGGAAACGGAAATATGGGTGGTGAAGTGAATACGTAAAAAACAATAATGATGATTTGAATGTGACATGCCATTCATTTCCTATCGATGGAAGACTAACACTATTTTTCTGTATGGGCTTGTTTGATGAAATATTTTGCTCCCAGAACAGAATAGGTGTGACGTAGGTGTTCAGATTAATGTTGAAACAACTGTTTACCCCATTTGAAAAACTTCAGACCTTCGTTGCAAAATATCGTAGCTTCTCCAATGCACATAGTAACTAATCGCTAGACAAAACATACAAACATTGCGTAACGTCACAGTTATACGAAACTAAATGGAAAATAAATGGCTGCATTGTATGCATCAGTGATCATCTCCCCGATTGTTTTCTCGTCATTCACTATCCTCTTCGACTGTCCTCGAAAGTGACACTCTTCACCATTGAGAGATGGGACGTTATGTCTATGAACAGCATTAGCTATTGCTATTGAATTCTATGACAGTAATTTTAGTTATTTAACCTTATTTAAAAATCTAGTGTAGAGGAAGATCACAAAAAACAAATGATGCTTGAAAAATAAATACCTAAAACACTCATCGACGTCCCTTATCTTTCCACAAGTACGGATAAATTGCACTTTAATCTCAGTCCGACACCACCTCCAGGAGCGTGCCAGTGGATGTGCTATGGTTGCTATGCGATTTTTACGCCTTTAAAAGATATGCATTTCATGCGCCCTTTGAAGGTACCGCATGCATGCACCCCTAGAAGATATATTGTTTGGACTGGCTATTTAAGTTTTGCCTAAGGCATCTTTTATCGGTATTACAGCACAGTGTCATGAATGTTGATGGTAATTGATCTTAGAATAGTTTCATTTAATACTTAAGCGATCTACGTATTTTTGCTACATGAATCATCTTATTTTCTAACATCCGCAAAAACTGAATGATCTCCCCTGATCTTTTATAATTTTACTATTAAACAAAATGCATGAGAAAAGTCAATTTTTTTGGCCATTGTGTATTATCTATCAATGTATATTAAACAGGATACAGACTTATTTTTACAATTATTAAACATGAAATTGCAAATTTATTCGTCGAATTAATTATTAGTTAAAGGTATTGACTTAATAGCTGATTAATTAGTTCTGTATAGACTTAGCTCGAACAACTGATGTTTATCGACTGGCACTTGAAAAAAAACTCTTCCTGACTGCATTAAAAAACATCACTGAACTATTACATTAAGACACGTTTGGAAATCAAATCAAAGCTTGCACTAGTTGGCTCTGGATGTTATAATTTTAAAAGAAAAATTAACAAATGACAAGTTTTGAATGACTGAGATTAAGCACGACTTTATCAATGCATCTTAAAAAGACTAATTTTTCTGTCCTTCCCTCCTCATTTCAAAATTGATGACACCAAATAACGAGTTTCCTCCCCATGCGTGCAATGAGGAGCGTGCCTTGACTCGTTATTTCCTGTGAATAATATTTAAATATTTGGGAACAGCTCCTTTCATCAATCGCTCTGTTTTGATGGAAAATGCGACGGTCAATCACTGAGGTAATCAGGAGACAAATTGGCCGAGCTGCAAAATATACCAGCAGTTTCTGAGTCCATTTGAATGCACTCTGCGCTCCAGCCGAGAGCTCAGTAGTGGGAAATTTTTGTGTGATTTGATTGCTATAGTTTCAGCGTGTAAGGAAATGGAGATAAAGACACGATAAATTGTCACAATGGAAAATAAAAGGGCGGATAATTGTGAAACATTGTTTCCTGGAAAATAACATTCACTATTTAGAATATTTCAAACGTAAATCGATGTTGACTTGAAATCTACATTTGGGAATATGTGACACGTGAATTTAAAGAGAACACAAAAATTCACAAGCACTTTTCTGTGTCCAGAATAAAAATATTTGAGCTGTTGCGTGAATATTTTGTAACATCTTTTCAATTATTAGAAAAGATTGAGTAAGACTGGCTGAGCTATCATTAGTCCTGGTGAGAAAAGCTATTTCGTATTCCTGTTGTGCGGTAAGTAATTAAATTACGAAAAAATCCTAATCGATGGTATATTTGATTACTTGAAGGACTAGTAGGGGATGTATTTTCGCATAGTCATTTAAGTAAATTTCCAGGGGCATTTAATTTAATTTTGCAGCTTTACTGATGGAAATTCATACATATGTTCCATTATTTTTAAATGGCTTCTTGATACAATTACACTATTATTTAACTAATTTTCACATGGGTATGTGCTTGGCTCGACCAATTCCTTAATCGTATCAAATTGAAATTTCAGCTGTTAAATAATGAAGGCCAACACTTAAAAAGCTTGTTGAAACGTTCATTTACGATCGTTAATGCACAAGCTCTCGAAAAAAATAGTGTTAGTTCCAAACAGTGAACAGAAAGAAGCAGTAGGAACAGTTTGTATGTTCTATTTTGCAAACCCAATTTACTTTCCGATTCCTTAACAAATTTATGGTGTAGTTACGTGGTAAATAACGCTACTGTAGTGTATTAATTAGCTTTAATGTTTAAGGCAATGGTGGTGCGCTGGCTTTTGGTTACAAATTTGAAGTGTATATAGACAAATGATTTAATTAATAATTACTCACTTAGAATGCGTACGTAAATTTTTTCTTGGACTGAATCAATAATTGTTAATTAATGTTAATCAGCTTGCTAACAATACAGTCATCTAAAAAAAAACTCTATTGTAAAGAAACTCATATTTCCGGACTTGATATTTTTAGTAAGGAAATATTTTACTGAGTATGATTGCCAAAAAAAATGAGTAATTTTTATTTTTCAATTAGTGATACTACTTTTTCTTGTCTCTAGTAAGGTTTTGAATGCGATATAATGGCGCCAATAACACGAAGCTTTTTAGAAGCTTCAAGTTAGGCTTCATAGCATCAGTCGCTCAAATCTCTTTGCAATAATCTGAAAGTATCATTTCCATGACGTCTTTAGAAAACTAACATCTAATAAATTCGTTACCTACTTTCACAATGCAGAAGTGTCTAAACATGTACATCAGCCACCATAACGCTTTTACCCTTCCGTCAGGTGCAAGTTTGTAAGTGCTTAGCAAAATTAAAGTAACTGTGCCTGTCAGACCAGTTGCGCCCGACGGAAAGGTAAAAATATTTACACCTGCGCAACAGCCACTATACAGCTTGAGAAAAAAGTCGACTGTACTCACTCATTCTATTCTCCGCTACTTTCAGAGTGTATGCCTGCAGCGACACGGGCGGCGAGGTACCCTTCCGGTTGACGGCGGAGATGGTGACGGTGTAGTCCTCTCCAGGGGCTAGGCCTTCAATGGTGAAGGCAGGAGTGAAGCTGTCGCGTTGCCGTACAGCACGTCCTGAACCCGCCAGGAATACCTCCGCTCTGAAGCCATAATTGGTCCTCTTTTCTTACGTCTATCGAGTTGCTTGGGTATAACTTATGAACAAATTTCAATTTAAATATGAGCAGCGTGTGACTGCTGGACACACTTGCATCTAGGACCTTACGTTATGTATGGCATGTGTCATCAGCAATCAGTAGCACATAAATTAGAATACCTGCAACGTTCCACGTATTATAATATTATCAAAGAACTACCTACCGCCACGCGTGCCGATTTAATATTGTTCAGATCAAATTCGGACTACCAAAGATCTCAAACGTGCTTCTGTTTAATACTTGGTCAATATATCACGTTTTATTTGTGACAGTGAGGACAATATAACTGTTTCGAAACAAAAGAAAACAATTATTTTATTTTCACTCACTTGTTATAACCAGTCTGAAAATGATATTAAAATAATGCTAAGAAATACGCTGCGTATGTCAGAACTAAAATAATAGATAAGAATGCAATTTCAGGAACAGAACTAATATCGAAAGACAGGAATTATAAGAAAGGGAAACATTAAATAGCAGGAACTTGATATTCCCGTAAATCCACTATCCACATCCCAGTACTGATATCATAGTAGTTCAGCATTCTTCATAGTCTTTGTTTCAGAAAAACAATCGCCGCGAGTCACGAAGAAGAAACGCAGTCAGAATAAAGGGCAAATTTATGACGCAACCGGAACATTTCCTATCGCTCAGAGAACTTAAAAACAATCACATCACTCTCACAAAGAAACAAGCAAAATGAAAATAAGGCATTGGCTGAACTAATTCGATTGCTTCTTGAACAAATCTTTTAAAATTAATATAGTCATTGAGTATACGGTATAACAAGATGGTTAATTGATGTATATACATTAATAATTAGGGTCATTATATTAGCCTAGACACAGACGGTAAGAAACGCATTCAAATGCAGCTACCGTAAAGCGACAACCGGTGTTGTAAAGATAGTCATAATCCACAGCACGTGAAACAATACGAAAGCATCTTAAAGTGATTTACGACTGGAGAATCATTCAGTGTAAGGCAGTGCTTCACAGTTCTAAAATGCTTCACAGTAGTACAATGCATTACGATGGTTGAGTGTTTTCGATGGTGTCACACATGAAAAAGGTGCAAATTCGTAAAGTTCCACGTCAAAAACTGGTTTCACAAGTAGTACTCAATTGGACTGAAACGTTGTCGAAATTTCTTTTTTTCGATGATGTTAGCACAAATGGTAGTAAAATAATTATTTACTTTCCATCCTCATAGTTATTGAAATTGATCGATTTGCAGAAAATTTCTGAGAAAAAATATTAATTAGGAACAGGATAACGATATCTATGACTAAGTTAGTAAACACCGGAAACAGGACTGGAAACGGGGTGTAATGAGATTAGATGAGAATTAATGCCACTTCACTACGAATCATGTGAATTACTCAAGTTGAGACAAATTATGCTGGTCTCTAACATTAAACACTGAACTTAACGGATAATTAGTTTGATGGCTAATATAAAGAGTCACTTTGAGATATATAAATCACACTGTTTACCATGAAATGATCTGCATTACGAAGATAATGCAAAGCTTTATATGCAGTTTGATTGCACGCGTCTTTTCTCATAACATAATACGTTGATATAATGTGCCAGAATGAGCATGGAAAGGACATATGACACTTCAAATTTATTCATGAGTGATCACGAATCGTGCCACTAATAGGAAAGTAATTTGCCCCTCAATTACGACAGATTATTAATTCAAATCGCTATGGAAAACAAACGTCAGCCAATGAATTGAGTTAGGAACATAGACCCTAAATCAGACAGTAATAAAGTTTATTGAAATAATATTTCAGTTTTGTAGAAATAAATTTACCGTATAAACTCATGAGTAAACGTCAAATATCAGCCCTCTCTCTAACGATAAACAAACATGACGATGAATGTCACATTCGCCAAGCTCTGTAGCGATGGTGTATGTACATGGCACAGCTCGCATTGGAATGGTTTAAATTTTAATTGTAAGCGGTGTACCATACGAAAACATCCAGCTAATGAAATCCTAAATCCTTCCCTCAGCTTTTATATGTAAATAATAACCCTTGAAAAAATATTCCCGAGTACAACATCTGGATCTTTTTCATTCAAAGAAAAATAGTATGGCTATGAAAAATAAGCATGAAAATGATGTTCGTTATTGAAATCCACCACGTCTCCGAAATAACCTTCACCAAATTATATGAAATGCTTGAATCCCTCGCGATTCTCGAGAGCAGTAGTACTATAAGAGCACCCGCAGAGCTTCGTCTAAAAGTAGACCTTTGTCTTAAAATCCCCATATGAGGAAGTTTAATGGCCCATGAACAAATGGATTCAAACATTTCAATTTCTACATAATGAAATTAATTATTTTGGTCCTTTGATGGCTTTAAGAGCCCTCTATTCTTTACGGCTCTTATCTCCATCTAATGGGACAGCCAGCAGGCTAGGAAGACATTCATTTAGTGGTTAAAGCTAACCTGAAAGTCTGAGTGAGACCCCCGTCAGCACCGGGCTTGCAGGTGATGTGGAGTGAGCCTGCAGATTGGTTGGTGAGCACACAGTCTTCCACGCTGTCTGGAGCTCCTGAAGAGCATCAGTTGCTGGTGAGTCATCAATCTCCTAAAACCAACACCCTAGCATATCTATGTGAAGCGTGTTCAATAATATCTAGCTTGAAAACAGAGTTAAATCACAGTATTTTAAGCCATTCTTTGGGTGATGGGAAATATTCTGTTATAATTGAAAAAAGCTCAGAAATCAACTTCAGTGCTTATGTATGGTTACCTAATTGAAGTAAATGAAATAATGAAAAAAAATATATTAGGTTGACTGGCATTTAGAAAAAACGAATTAATTTACGCTTACATCGATCTTTTACTAAGCTCTACCAAGGAGTTTCAATGTATACAATTAAAATGAGGTATTAGTATTTTATTAAATTAAAACGACACTATTATAGCTTGCTTGAATTTTCTATCTTCGTACGAGAACTTATGAAAATCTAAGTAGCTCATTTTATCAATGCATATTTTATGTCAAGTTTTTCACGAACACATACATGAGTGTTCAGAAAATCTACCCAAGATTTCAAATCTTTTTATGCTGCTGGAAAATAAACTTGGCTCCCGACATAATTCTTTTTCACGGTGGAAAAAATCAGGGCATGAAATTATTTTTCATAGGAAGAGTGAGGCCTTTTAGGGCTCGATATGATGTTAAGGTTAACATAGATCCTCAAGACCTAACACGCCTCAGAGGACCAAGGCACAAATTTAGCGGACTTTATGGGATAATAAACGCATGATAGCATAAATCCGTCGAATATTCTACAATGTGAACACAATTTATTTCCCATATCGAAGTACACGAGTATTAAACCATAAACTAAAAGGAGATATCCCCAGTTATCAAGTTTGCGTTTAAATTCTGATCAAATAATTTGACATTGTGTTGGCATAGAATTAGCAAAACATGTTTTACCTTGGTGGTTCCCATTCATAAGATTCACAAAACAAAATAAAGAAATTGCAAGTGTGAAAAACTATCTCGAACTTCTATAACTACGTAAATGACAGTCGATTCAAAAGAGATGCGATTGGACCACTGATCAATCCTGATGGCTCAACTCGAACAGATAACAAAAGTAAAAACGGAATTATATTTATATACTTTACTTCAATGTGCATTCGTCAGGACTTAACTGTAATACTCCAACCTTACACCTTTAGCCCTCAAGAAATATTGAAAGACTACGTATTCACAGCAGAAGAGGAAGAAAAACAGGTCATTCTTCTAAACCCATTTAAATCAACAATACCCGACGCTCTTGTTCACAGAATACTCAAAGAAACAGCTGAAGTAATCAACGCACCTTTAGCAAAGATCTTTATTCTATCGCGATGAAATGTAATTGTTTCGGAGGATTGGAAGCAGTAAAATGTCACTCCTATTTTCAAAAAGGGTGACAAATAAATACCCAATAACTTTCCCCCAATCGGTCTGACATCTGTCATCAGTAATTCAATAAAAAGATTACTCAAGGTTAGTATAGCAAAACCCCTATAAGCTGGAAGCTTAATGTATCTAGATGCTGTTCAATATCAGGGTATTTAGCAATAATAAACTGCTTAACAATAATGAAGTAAATGACAATAGCAATGTGTTTTAAAAATATAAAGTGCTTGTACGAGCAAAATGCGTGATACCAGCAATATACGTTGTTTATATTATGGAGCTTTGCATTGAAGTGCTTAACGACAGTAAAGAGCTTTCTTTTATAGTATATTCACACCAGTTCAAACATTCGCTTGAATACCAGCAATTTAAAAAAAACGAAGGTACCTTAGTCATTTTGGGCATGCAAAAACTGTTATATTATTGATTTTAATTTAAGTATCAATAAACTTTTATACTTGCACTAGAGCAATGCATGTGCGTGATTGAAATGCCTGTGAATGATTAATGTACGTGCACGTGGCTGAAATGTCTGAGTGTAATTAAGGTGCATATGCGTCTTTGATGCCTTTACGTTAGACGGCATGGGACTTGGGTAGCAACCTAAGAATGGACCAAACGGCTCGTTCCTGTGATCATATTCTATTCTAATAAAAATTTTGCGTATCTAAGTGAACCTCATTAGCTTAAAATCTAGTAAATCATTTACTAGACTACGGTGCAATATGTTACCACATTAAAGTTTGTAACGTGAGGTTGGAGATTTTTACGAACAAACTACTCCTTCTGGTCGGAAGGACTTAGTGCATAGAACGTTTAATGTCGATCGAAAACTGTTGAAACATGGGGAAAGTACAAATTTAATTCATACATTACATTCTCACCGTTATACGTTATACTTAAAATAATACAAGAAACAAAGACGAAGAACTAGTTTCATAAAAAAATGTATTTAGATTGAAATTCATTCAATCATCAAAAATGATCTTTGAATTTACTACCAAAGCTCACAAGACGGTTGTGTGTTCTTTGATTGTTTATTCGTGCTTATTGCGCATATTTTAGCTTTTACTGTATTTTCTGCCTCGTGTTTCATTTTCCTGATCTTAAAGCAGGTAGTGTGAAAGTATCCCTTAAGATCCTCTAGTAAAAACAGTCTTATTCTTTCCTATTTAATAGAATGCGAATGATAATGATGTATGCACTAGTTTTAGGGCACACGAGGCTGTTTTTTATCGCACATGGGAAACATAATACCAGTAAAATAAATGAAACATAATACCAGTCGTAATATTTTAACCAGCTGCTCACCAACTGTTTGGGACTAGAGAGATTAAAAAGCATCAAATTTATTTCCAAAACTATGAACTATTTCAATTTTATGACTGTTGAGATTTATAGCGTGTCTTTTTTCTGATTATCAAGACTCAATTGAAACCAAACGTGCTATTTTAAACACAGAAGAAAAATACCATTTGAACGAAAAACCATGAAACATTTGTTTTCCGATCCGGGAGAAATAGTATAGACGAGCAGGCATTTTAGAGAATACTTTAATACAATTAAATCGTAACTATTGAACTAAGATTGTGTAACATCGAAATTGCTGAACGTTTGATTGGAATAATGGTTAATCATCTGCTGTTGCGAAGGCCACGTGATGATGGTCTGGTAGGTCACATTTCATTTTTACACATATCTAAACCAATATTGTCTTGGCGTTGCTTTAATCTAATACGAATCTAAAGATGCAGATTGCAAAAGAAAGTCATCTGCATTTGTGATACAAAGTTTAATTTTGAAAACTATCTGGTTGCCATTCGGACACGTCTGTTTACTACCAGCTATCTCGATGAACGCGATATTTCCTTTTCCAGTGATTTAATTTTGTACAAGACTGAACATAAAAGGTGCATTACCTACCAAAGGGGTTGTTAGTCTCGACGAACTTAATTCTGAGTTCATTAGTTGGTCAGATTCGCGTACCTGCCGGCTGGAGAGTGAAGGCGCAGGGGTCGTGCTGAGGAGCCACAACATTGGCTGCCCAGCAGAACACCGTGCCGTAGTCGCGGGCTGAGTAGGCCACGTACTTGAGGCGAGACATGGAACCCTCAACCGTGTACTGACGGAAAAAAATGGAGAGATGGTTAGCTAGTGGGCAAAGTTCAATGCAGAGGACACTAAGCCATACCCAGTATATATTCTTTTGATTATGGTGCGATAATTCTATGATTTTACAGGATACGGTTACTGCATGAATCTTTCAAGCCTTACTAAGAATTGTTTCCATTTAAAACTAATTCATGAATTTGGAAACCTCACAGAGATCCTGCGGATAACTTTTGTGCGCTGTTATCATATATTTCAGTTTGATGCAAGTGAATGTAATATTATTAATTGAAAACAAGTAATTCATGAGCGTCAAAAGATTGCTTCTTTCAAAAAGTAGTTTCTTTACCTTGGATATCTGAGACGAACTTTTGAATAACTCCAAGCTTAGCTTGATAATAATTGCCACCGAAAAGAAAAGATGCTCTTGAAAGCCTTTCTTGTAGTCACCACTGTGATTAGCAAAGGAGCTTCCAGCTCGAATATCGTCGTAAACGAGCAATAAAATACATGAGCAATGCAAATAACTTCACCAAGAAAGTATTCCTGGCAACAAGTTCGACTTTTATTCAAATCAAGTTGGAGTACCTGATCTTCCCGGAAGCGTGTAGAATCTACGGTGTTATTAAAGAGCCAAAAGAAGGTCACGTTGTTGGGGTTGGCATCGACGTTGCACTGCAGCTCAACCGTCTCTTCTTCTATCGCCGTCACAGTCTGTCTCTCTTGCGTACACACGGGACCATCTAGGGAGGAACAATAGAAACTCAAGTCAGACAAATTGGCCCTTTGCGCTAGCGTGGCCAGTCATTGCGTTCCAGCCTCCGCCACTCTGTGTTCAGATAAGACCCGCCCAACGCCATTAATTGTGGGCTCTATGACCTTCCAATGGTATCGGTTTGCATGGCTTATGACTTGGCAAACTTACAAGACTGTTTCTCACACACAGCGTACGCAGGCAGGGAAACCGTCCGAAGAAACCCAAGCTTGAATCACAACCGAATCGATACTAGTTGGAGGAGAACTTGGCTTCCTGGGAATGTGGGACCTTCGTCCAATTTTTCAATGAAGAGAACTAAAAGAAAAAAATTCTGATGGCGTTGATTTAGTGAGGCTACGATACACAAAAATTGAATAATAGTTGTTATAAGTCTTACGAATTTACCAGACAAAAAGTTTTGTCCTAGATTTCCGGTATAGGAAGAGAGGATGTTGAGCTTATTTTTTTGAACTCTGTATCTTTAAACCATGATGT
This sequence comes from Trinorchestia longiramus, assembly GCA_006783055.1. Classification (NCBI taxonomy): domain Eukaryota; kingdom Metazoa; phylum Arthropoda; class Malacostraca; order Amphipoda; family Talitridae; genus Trinorchestia; species Trinorchestia longiramus. The sequence continues at coordinate 37,539 of VCRD01002183.1, read as the reverse complement.
AGAGCTAAATATAAGTTTCCATAGTTCAATCAGTCATTAAAAATTGTAAAAATGCGGTTAGGAGATTTATTACAACCACACAAGTGTTAAAAAAATTGAATAGCTGAAAACAAAAATCTATTAGAGAAGCAAAAATGACCAGTAACCAACATCCACCACTTTTTTCCTAACACAGTATTTAGCCCCATTCTTAAGTATCTACTCTTCACTCTCCCATAACTACAGACTGCAAGTATATCTAGGATGATGTGTGTGTATGCACCTAAAAATTGGGAACAAACTAAATCACGTCCATACGAAGCAGCTCAGATTCAAAAATTCTGATAACTATTTTCTCACGGCGCTGTCGAAGATAATATTGGAACTATAATTTGGGAAATTGGAAGAAAAAATTGCGTGTATTTACTGCATTCATTGCATGCTAGCATTTCCCATTCTGAACAGCGATACGAGTAGTTGTTTTAATAGAGGCGTATGCAAAAGCAGAGGATTACGAGCTTTTTTTCTTTCGAGCTCTTCGCTATATAATTACAATACGAGGGGTTAAATCTTAATGCTTTGCGACATGACCATAATGTGTAGCCGTGGATAAACACTACAGAGCAAACGAAGCAGTCGAGGCTCAACTCTAGATTTCTTAGTGGGAAGCAGCACGCTTGCAACAACTCTGTCATTTGGACGGATAATATGGGAATAGTTTTTAAACTTCAGTAAAAATTTAACTCACGCCTTTCAGTTTTTGCATTTCGAATCCTCTAAGCCAGGACTTAATATTTGCTTTTGGATCCATCATATGTATTGGTGTTTTAGCTAATCTAATCGTAGATGAAACAAAGCAATCGCTTTGAAACTTTAAAAGATGAAGCATAAAGCAAACATGGTAAGCAACTGGGAACAATTAAAATTTGTTCAGTGGCTTTCTTTGATTTTAACCGATTCATGAACTCTCCACGATGAATAATGCTGTACAGTAATCTAGCTTAATGATTTTTAAGCTGCAATGGAAATTGCTACCACACAGTATAATTATTAATGGTTTGAAATGATGTATACTGTACATTCAATGTTTTCCAAAAATATCAAAACAGAATATTAAGGATCATGCTGTGTTGCAACCTATCGGTCACTTAAACAGCATTTGGATAAACAGCACTAACCTACCAAGCATCAAAGGCTGTTTATGACAAACTGGCTCTCCCACTTGGCAAGTTTTTCACATGGAATGACCGAGGGTGGCCCTTGAGGAGTTATTTTAGACGACTCTGGCACACAGGCGTAAAACTTTTGGATGCCATCCTGTTGTGTGCGTGTTTTAAAAGGAATTAAAGCCAGTAAGAAAGGCTCCAACGAAAGTTTTCTCTCAAGTCTAAGTTCAATTAAGTTACTAAAGAATAGGACACGCTGTGGAGTGTGTTGGATGGAGAAAGAGAGGAATGGAAGGGGTTGTTAATTGAGAGAAAATGCGTAATGTACGTAGACGCTGTCAAATATACCAATAAATAAACTTAAGTCATTGTGTAAGTGGATATTTTAATGCGAATTATTCTAACATGTGACACACCGTTGCATTACATATGTTATATATTGCATTGATTTGACATGACATTGGTTGAGCAAAATATTCTTGAAAGACGCAGATTCGTTAGAATCTCGTTTATGCAACGAAAGAGGTGTTTGAATAGACGTTAATATAAACTTTTGTGGAAAATTGGTTTATCAATTTTGCCCATTGATAAATTGATCTTAACTAACTTTTGCATCCGCTGCATATGTGTCTAACGAGATATTTAATCAATCAAATTACGAGTTAACTTCATTCCAAAATAAGGCACAAATTATTTATTCAGCATTTAAATTTCAATAAGTTATTTATGACAATTTCTGTATCGTATTCGGTATATTTTGATAATTTGGTTACTTAATTGTTGTAACGTTACTCAGTTGTTGTTTGGGTGCTGTTGTTCTATATTGTAATTTTTGCGTTAAAGAATGCCTTAACTTTTACTGCAAATTTTTTTTCACATGGATACTGACAATTACTAGTTTTGACGACAGAATTTAGCATTTACGTCATATTGGAACCCGATTGTGTATTTTTTCTCGTTGAAATAAACTACTTTTTATCCCCCAATTTCAACAATCTAATTTAAGCACACAATGTATTACCTAGATGAACGTTTTACTTATCAAATGAATGAATGAGTACTTGATTGAATAACAGTTTGCAGGGGAGACTCGTTTTCTCATCTTTTTGTTTCCTTCCTACAAACTTGCCTAAACCTAAAGGGTGACCGAGATCTCCGGTCTGGAGGACTGCTATACACTCGGTCAACTGGGACACCAGGCTGCGACGAATTTATTCCCGAGCACGTATTCGTGTCGATGTATTGGGGTATTAAGTTGATTCTTCTTAGAAGAGGCAGCCAGCAGAAACATTGTGGTACTCGCTATCAGCACTTATTTTGATGGAACCAAAACTTAACATCGTGGTTGACTTGCTTAAATTTTGTGCTTAGCATATCGCAGAAAATCCAGCGTTCAAGATATTCCTAAGTGTTCTGCATTTATCGAAATTTTCCTCAGGGAAAATTTGGGTTGTTGTTTTGGTTGCTCAGTTTTTGCGGTTCTCTCGTGTCAGATGAATTTTATTCAATTGCGACTTTCAAATTTTCAGCGTTTAAAGTCGTCCCAGAATTGACCAAACCGTGCTAATTTAAACATTTTAATATTCTCTCCCATCCAGATTATACGCGTTACCAACACTTCTTCAATTATAATGTCATTTCACTATCGCTAATTTGCATATATTAAAAATACAGATTTAATCACCTACAAAAGTTAAAATGTTTCATTCAAGCATAAATTGCAAACAAATTCCTCACTGGTCATCTGAATGCGTTGAATCGAATACAAGTATGAAGCACATGAGCATTACCTCCACCTAGTATTGTTGAGTGCTAAAAGACGTTATTCAACTTTACCTCTACAAATTTAATTGTGATTGTTATTCTTGGGGGAAATGAACTGTAATTTGTTCTCTTAAAGTAATATGGCCTAGGATTTTCTTTCCAAGATGCCAAGATTAGTCTTGCTTACATGTGTTAATGAGTTTTTCTCTGAGAAATGTCACCTTAGAAGAAAAATATTCTTTCTTCTCTCGTTTATGACGCTTTTTTAATGGACTTCTAAAGGTGTGATAGCCAGTTTCAATGAGCTTGTTATTAAGTCCAAAGCTTATCTCGGACGTGTATGTTTTTGAAGAAACATCTTTGGTACTCAATTAACAGAATACCTAACAATTATATGGTCATTCATTTATTTTGTGTGAACAAGAATAAAACACTATTTCAACGGCAGCTAGATCGCAAAATGTGTGCAGGGTAAAACGTTCTTATCTAATATGCAGACAGATCTTAAATTTGACTGAGTTAAGATGGTTTTCAGTTGTAATTAAATGTTTTTGTAGCATGAAAACTATTCTCCTAAGTTAAAGAGTGTTGGAAATTGCTCAATGTGTCATTCGAGAAACGCACACAAGCAGCATAACCTATAAATTTCCAAGCCGTATAATGCTCATGTTTGGGAAAGCGTAAATTTCACATCTTTTGATTTTCCTAAAGATGTAAATGAATATGAAGTTTCCAGAAAATTGTGTATTGAATGTCAACTTTCTGATGTGGCAGCAGTATGACTACAAAAATAACACACCAGAGTTAACACACCATGAGCAATTTGCAGATTTGTTGCGTTCACCATCGATATTTTAACGTTTTCTAAAGATTTTTATCTTAAATAAGTGAAAGTCCGTTGAGATCAAGAACAAACATTTTTGCCCCAACAATCATGGTCTATTCTTGCAGAGTTTGCTGATCGTTCATTGATTCCTTATACCCCCCAAATGTACCTCCAATGTAATATTCAAAACAAAAAATGTACGTTCAGATATCTCTTACTTAAATATATTTCATTGATCAGTGTTTCACTGATTACTTGCAAGAAAATAAACGTAACATCTGCGATGTAAAACCTCTAATAAAATACATATTTAAAAGAGCTAGATAACCCTTCCATATCCATGATTGTATTTACTTTTGCTGTAAAATGAAACTTTTATGGACACCTACATGATTATAACATGAAACAATGCAGCGAAAATAAAATTTTAAGAAAATTGCATACGAGAATATCTTACTGAAGTTATGAATAATTCCTAATTATAACTTCAGGATGCGGCCACGTTAATAATTTGACTCTAAAAGCTACTTAAGCTTCTAAGAAATATTTCATAGCAGAATTATCGCAAACCGATGACATGCTCATTGCCTATGAAGTTGAGAAACTATATTACTGGTTGGGTAATTGTAAAAACATGATTTATACTCTAGATTTACATTTTCCTTTCTATGTTCATGCTAATTCAAGTGTGGTTGTATCTATTTGAAATTGGTGGCTGTTGAAAAGTTTCATTACCCTGTGGTTGATTCAAAAATAAACATACTTAATAATTCTATATGTTGATCGCTTTTAGTCTACGGGATTTGCTCCTAGCATTTAATTAGGTCTGGTGACAATCACATATACAATTACAACCAAACTAGTCTACGGGTTTTGCTACTAGCATTTAATTAAGTTGGGTGACAATACTTAAATGCTAGCAGTAAATACTAGTTGATTCTAACGCATTCAATATTGTAAAAAAACACCTTCACAACAAAGCCTGTGGTGATGCGTTTTTTGAGTCAAGATTTTATATCAAACACCTAGTCTCTGTGAGTTTATACCATAATATCAGGATACATAGAGGACGACATTTTGGTATGCATAGAGGAGGCTTGTTATCTGCTGGCACAGATTACAATACTTGGTTTCAGATCGTGAATTTTCTAACAGCCTTCATTTGACATTCCTACAGTCGTTAAACCCAATCGTTTTTATCATTGCTATACTGAAAAGAATTAATAAGAAGAAATAACTAGTATAATGTAGCTCAGGCAGGACCATGAAGATGAGTGGTCGCAAGTATACAACAGTAAAATGGTCGTACTCACACATAACACTGAGAGTGACAGGGTTACTTTGAGTGGTGGCGACAGCATTTGTTGCCTTGCAGCTATAGTTGCCACCGTGCGCTCGCTGCACGCGCTGCAGCACCAAGTTGTTGCCATTCACCAAAACGCCGGCGTCACTCCGTTGCCACACTTCCTTGTTCTTTGTTAGTAAGTGAAGGAAGAAAAGTCAGGAGTTCATTTTAGAGCGTTTTAACGCAAAGTTTACTCGGAGTGAACTTCATCAAGTTAAAATGGACTGCGATATTTTGAAGCTCGTATAATAAACTTTAGTAATATGAAACTTACGAAACTTTCTTTTGCAAATTGTGTATAGATGACTTCAACTCTGATGATTGTTATGGAAAACTTAGGAGATATGATAGTTCGGATGTATTAGATATAAAAAGGGATTACGAGATAAGCTTATGAAATAAAAAGTTCAACGAATGAAATAAACGTTTTTTATTTTCACGAGTATTTGACACTTCAAGAGCTGAAACTACGATTTTCGGTCTCTTACGTAATGAGAAACAATAAAATTTAGTGTTATTTTGAGACAAACTGAATTATGAATAAATCAATTATTAGATATTGCACTGGAAAACTTGTTATAATGCGACCATAAATGGAAAATGACTGAGGAATTATGAGGAACTGCATGTTTTCTCAGTTTTCTAAGAATTTAAAGGATCTAACATAAATGAAAAATAATTTCTTGAAACTTTAGACAGATTGCGAACCGCTTCTTGGAAGGCTTGTAAATTTTCTTGCTGGCCTTTAAAAAACAATGAACGTTTATTTTAGAGTTGGATGATAGAAAAGACTTAGATATGCCAGTTGAGGATTTCGTGTAGAGCGCAGTGTCAATAGCGAAGCGAAGGATCACATGGAGCTTGCGTGTCTTGAAGTTACAGTAGCTATTGCTGTGTCATGTCTTTCCTAAGTAGAATTTTGTTTGCTATCATAACCTCGTACAAATTGAACTCATATAAACTAGAAAATTATGGTGTTCTATAGGGGTCTTGTAAAATATATGTTATATGTTGATTTTATAAGTAAAATTATTTTTAGCTTTTTGAAAAGTTGTTGAACTCTAAAAAAAATCCATAAATATTTTGAGCAAACTCGAAAGATTGGGTAACAAGTAAATGAAAAATACACCTTTCATTAACACTGTTTTATATTTGGTGAGTTGCTCCCTTTGAGGTCATTCAGATTAGATTATACACCATTCAGTGATGCATAAATATTTAACATCACACCGTTAGCTATTAAAAAATCTTAATGGTTATGGAACATTCTTCATGAGGTTTGATAGGTTTTCGCTGAGCCGTCTGTATTGAACACGAGTACTCAAATACCTGATGCTCTGTAAAAACATGTTTTGAAGCATGTGATGTGATCCTCTCACTGATCTAACTCAGCATGGCATTTAATAATTTTTAAATATAAAAGAAGTAAGAACCATTCATCGAAGTGAAAAGCTAAAGTACTTTGAAAATGAGAGACAGTTGAACAGTAAGAGAAACAGTTGAAAGGTATATCATGGAATAATGGGTCATTAAAATTTATATGTGGGGGAACAGGAAACGATATTGATAATTTTTTAGAGTAAAAAGTCACTGCAACAGACTCAAACGATATATATTGAGATTTGATGTCTGTATTCGTGACCAGAAATCGCGAATATCCTCGAAGATGCCGTCCTAAAGCAGTGTCAGCAATGCATTATTTAACCTCAGAGTGCATTCTTGACATTACCTTCGATTGTATAATGGTTCCATGCTGGCTTGTACTTCGGGTTATTTTGCAATAACTAATTAAAAGCTTAAAATTAAATGCACTTGAAAATGAATACATAAGGCAGTCATGGATTATCGGAAATAAAAACTGAGTAAACATAAATGGGAAATAGTATTTTATAATACCTAACTTTTACGCAAAGAATTCTAATAGACTGAAACAATAAAAGCGTATGTAGACTAGCATTAAATTCTTTAATGAAAATATGACACAACATAAGGCAAGAATAAGTGAAGCATTACCATTAAAATCAAATTAAAATCATGCTGGACGTATTATATTCTTCGACTGGGTTATCAGAAGTTTCACGACACGGGGTGTTGATGCAAAAATCTGCATTGTCCAATACAACACAAATTCGTTTGGAGATAATGTGTCACATAATAAAATTTGCTTTAATAGTTTTCATGCATTCATTAGAACTGTTGGTTTAGGCCTTGTGATACATATGGGAGGCCTAAAACATTTCTTATTAACACACTGTTATTTTATGACTCCTAGCGTCATTAAAGCGATGGATCTCAGATTAAAATATATAGAGAACAAAATACACGGAATCTCACCTCCTTGAACCAAGTAATTTTTTGAACTGCTGGGTTGGCCGTTGTTTGACAGTCGAAATACACGTCTCCTCCTTGACGAATGTTGTCTGGGCTGAGGTTTGAACCAAGTTTCAGTTCAACAATGGGAGCATCTGAAGCAGAACCAAAATATCAATTAGTTAAATTTATTGATATGTATGTGTAGGAATGATGCTTGCTAAAACAACACTCAGTAAGATTTAGGATCGTATGTGAAGTTATTTTTTAGTGCGCTTCTTTTAACGTAGGGAATCTACAGGGTGTTCTGGCTTATGGGTTCACTTCAACTTTAATGTCAGAAAAAGCGATTCATATTTGTCCAAGCATTGAGCTGGAGACGCCGACCAGAAGCAAAGTTTTTGTGTCGAGGATCTCATGCAGCTGAAGCAACATTTTGTGTTTAGCGAAACAACTGGGAGCCAGAAAGAAGCCTTTGTGAGCGAGAACAATGGTGCGAGTCGGCTGCGTCTCAATCCGATAATGAGGTGATACATCAGTGCACACAGGACGGTGAGCACGCAGTAATACGCCGCACCAATCGTGGGAAAAGAACGTGATTCATGTCGACGACGTACGAGGTCATCATTGGCTATTATCTACGCCAGCTCTCAAGCGCTGTTTCACAGGTTAGGTCTGTTGAGTTGAAACTGTGCAACGAGGAGTGAGTCTAATATACCACGCACGAGCATTGATGGATTTACTTTAGACGTCATGGGACTCGGGTATCGACTTAAGAATGGGCCAAACGGCTCGTTCCTATTGCCTTATTCTATTCTATTCTGCTGGGCTTCAGACTTCGCACCCACACGTTATTTTGGCTGCAAAGTAATGTAAAACGCATACAGTTGTACACGTGTCGCATAAATTGAAACTGAATAAATCTTACCGTGTTTCCAAATAGCATCGAACAGAACCGTGAAAGGTGTTTTCAGTTCGTTCGTCCGAATTCGAATTGGTAGATTTCGCTACACAGTATTTTTTTCATTCAAAAAGGCTCATGTGTCTCACAATGGTAAGAGATATTCATTGGTTTGGAGAAACAAAAAGCAATCGGTCTATAGACACTCATATTTTTCATTTAAAATGTAGAACAATAAACTTACGCTTGTCAGTTCAAATAATTTAAGGTTTTGTGCAGCAATATCTATGTTATGCAATTAGCTGTAATCACCTGTAGAAATCATTTTGGTGAAAAGAATTACTGCGCTTCACTGAATGAATGGGACGTAATTGAAAGCTTAGAAATACAACAGTCGACTTGAACGGATCCTCATTGAGCCAGGAAAGGTAATTTATCGGTGAATGCGGGCAATTACCGGGTCCTTCAATGAGAAAATTGAAAACTTACGTTCGAACATTTTGTAAGCGCGGCAATTCGTGAAAAGCTTTCACGCACTCAACCTCACCCCTCTTCCCTATAATGACCAAGAAATTTTCTTCAGAAGGGACAACTCCCCGGAATGATATTCTCTTTTTTGGAGCACAATTTCTCAGAAAGGCCTTTACTTTAAGAAAAATTGCTCCTTGAACAGCCATTGTAGTTAGAATCGTAAATTTTGTACACTTGCTAGTTTCAAGCAGCAATGCAATAGAAGCATCAGCGACCATGAAGTTTAATTCACATTCTATGTTTAAGATGGCTATTTTCCTGAAAAGTTCTCATGCGTAATTACAGAAAAAATGCTGGTTTCTAGTTATTTTCAAGATGTATTTACTGGAATATCAAACTTACAGGGCAACTAGTTTCCGATGCTAAAAACAAAATAAAAGCCCGTTTTACAAACAAAACATAAACACAAAAATTATTGCGGGATGAATGGCTGCAGAAAATAAAGAAAGGAGAAAACACAAAAATAGCGAGTAATTGCCGTAACATGTCATCATTTCAGATTTAAATGCATAGGATGAATGAGAATTCAGTTTTGCAAGAAAAAAGAATCGCTAAGTCTGACTCTTTGCCTCTTTCAACTAGAATAAGAGGGTGACATTGAGCATCTGGTAGTATCAAACAATAATAGCATTAAGAAAAATCCTGTACTCAACGTATCTTACTTTACTTTACTAGTACATCCGCAACACAGATTCTACTTCAAAAAATATTTTTGGTCGAGGAAATCAAAGCCATAAAATGGATAGAATTGACGAACATGAACAATAAACAATTAACCCCAGAATACTGTTGTGGAGTGATATAATCATAAAATACTACTCACGTTCAAGAGATGTTCTAAAAACGTAGTTTTTATCTTGCCCCAAAGTCCAAAAATCTTTGAAACCACAATAAACGATAACGTAATACAGCAACAAGCTTAGTCTCTACTTACATTACAATGTATTCAGGCTTTGGGCATCATTAATGCTCTGGAATGCCAAGATCAAAGTCTCATGAAAATGGTTAGTATAAATAGGACGCCGAACGATAGGTTTAGTTCTCATTAGTATCACATTCCCGTGTACCATCTACTAATGAGGCCACAGCATCAAGCGTCTCAGCGAACCCAGTCGCAGGCACAGAGTTTTACGTAAGTGAGGACGTCGTTTTCGATACACTGAAAACTAACCATAAGGACTTCAGATTATCCAGAAATTCAGTAACTCATTTCCTCTTAAAAGTATAATATCATTGCAGCAAATTTCATTGATTAGACTAAGGGAGGTCAATGATTCGGTATACCGGTCATCTTTTATTTTTCAACTAGGAGACACTAGAAGACAGAAACACGTTTTTGCTAAAATTTGGTGCAGTTTCCTGATACGCAATCAACTTGGTGAGATGCTCATACAAGGAAGGAGTTTCATACAGCTGCAATCAAGAAAAACGGAACTAGAAAACAAAATATTGCCACAGAAATATTGTATCTAACGATTGACTTATCAAGTTAACTAACGATTACGATATCAAACGCAACGGCAATAGTAAGTTATTTAACCCAGCATTTGAAAATGAAAAAAATAACTGGAATCAAAGTGTGTTTACTTGAAAAAGAAATTTTTGCGTCGTTACTGTGTAGCCTCTATTGCGTTTGAAATACTCTATGGGAGTCTTATTTTTCAGTTTAAACAAAGTCAAACACAAATTATATAAGACACAAATGAGCTTCTATGTGAATACGTATGAATTAGGAGTCATTGGTGCGAGTTAAGGGACAGAAGCCATAAGATGTTAAGTAAATTAGGAGCTGATGTATTAATTATTTGGGATTTTGGAGGACACTCAGCCCGTGAATTAGTGGAGCCTTCAATATTCAAACCGATTGCTTCTACTGCAGTGAAGTCAATTATAGAGTCCACATGGGTGCACCGAAATCGGATACCATTTCAATCGTTCAAAGAAAACGTGTTTCTACGTTTGTAGATTTCTGCCATGAATTTAGTAATCGTAATTCGATTATTTTTCAAGCACATGTGTGAGATATATATGAAATAATTTCGCAACCCTCCATGACGGAATGACGTTAAAATTTAAATTGCACAAATAGTACTGTTGAATATTCTTCATGACGTTTTCTTGAGTTTGTTTGCAGCAGCATGTATCAAACAGTACGTACATTTCCCTAAATTTTCGAAGTTGCAGCCACTGCATTTCAACAGGAACAAATATGACCCATTGAACACGTGAGTGCTGTCAAAGACCAGGTAAATTGGTTGTAAACGGATACTGTCAGGGCCTCGGCAATGCTAGGCTGAAGTATGCAAGTCTGCGATATATTCGTGTACGCGATGCTGAACTGCGGGTCAATTTTCTGTCGAGTAATTTGAGTTGGAAATTCTAGATGTAAAAGGTTGGGGTTTTCAACTTTAAAAAAATTTTAATTGAATTTTCCAGTTTATGAGAATTGGTATAAACAAAGCTTCTAAACTAATTCATACACCTCTATTCCTCCAAAAAATGTCTTTGTTTTAAAATATATCCAAATCGTTCTGAGTCATTACTACAATTCGAAGCAGCGCGGAACAATTTACGGAATTTCTTTAGATGTTCTCTTGCTTTAACCTTTAATTTTTCCCAGTAAGATACTTATATTAAAATAGTAAAAATTCTTTATATTTGGCTCATGAGTGAGAGGTGAGCAAAACGTTCACATGTATTCTAATCAGTCAAACAACTCATTTTTATCACGTATAGACACTATCTCGCGTTGATAAATGTTAACAGTATTTAAGTTAGTAATTCTTGCTGAATGAATAGAACTATAGTGATCTGACACTTCCTAAGTACTCGTATTGATTACTATCTCCCTTTTCTCCATTTTATTTTAGACATCTTCCACTCACTCAAATTCCTATCATTTAAGTCTAAAACTCTTTGACATTTTTATGTGTTTTAAATTTCCTTTGTCGGTTATGGTTACTCTAGAGTATAAAGCACAAGTGAAGGCCCCATCTCTGAGTTTTCTCGGTGTTCTAGATTGAAGACCCATCACCAGAATTTATGTGGAACAAATTTAAAACCACGACCCACAGAATTTATTGCATAGTGGATGTAAATGTCTATAATTGTAATAGACAGCTGTGGGAAAACTATTAGGAGAGCTTCTGAGGAAACACTTGTTTAAAATGCGTCGAAACAACTATTTCCCAGAACTCGATGCTTTCTCCCCAACCGATAGATAGTTCAGTTTCACGTCACACTGCTGCGTTTCTTGGACTGAAAATAACGTTAATTTTCTGCAACTGGAAAGTTTGTATACCTTTCAGCATGTTTTTCAATAGCAAAATAAGAGCTTAAATAAAAGAAGGAACTGTGAAATAAAACTTGGTGTATCCCTTTAATTTGGAAGCATAGTAAATTTATGAGATTGCTACACTGCTTGATGACGAAAAGGTTTTCCTGTTTTCTTGCTTCCGAGGTCATGCCATTACACAAACCGTTAGTGTGCGCTCTCCTACGACCTTGTTATTGCTAAGAAAACTGTACCTTAAATTTGTGAAGAAGCCTCAAACTTTCGTTAGCGTAAGACATTGTAAGCAAAACTCGTTCCTTAAATCACTGTCTCCTACGAAACCATAAGTTAGACCAAATTTTAGAAACGTAAATTGAATGTCTTACGTATTTTTGCCACGTAACTAAATAACATAACAACCACAAGACAAAAAGAACGATTGCAGTCTCATTGTTCAAGAAATTGTTGCTGTGACTAGGAAAAACAACGTTTAGAAGGTAGGATTACGCGTGACGTTGAGGGTGACTGTGCTGGACACGGGGGGGTCACTGAGAGTGCGGGAGGCAGCGCTGCAGGAGAGCTGAGCTTTGTTGTCTTCCGGACGAGGGATGACCTGAACTCGCGAAACCGTGTCTTCTCCCACCTGCTCCACCACCTGTAGTAGGTCACAGGAACAACGTTATGTTTCTAGTCAAACAGGAGCATATATGATATATATATATAACTGTTATGATTATCCTCATTCTATTCCATACACTTTTAGACACAGAATACAGGGTGTCTCAAAAAAATGTACTCACCCTTTAACCGTTGCTAACATACTATCTTCTTTGTGTTGCAGGCGTGAAGTTCGAACCTTTGCGAACATGATTAAATGTGATTAAAGAATCATGTTCGCAAAGATTCGAACCTCACACCTGCAACACAAAGAAGACAGCATTTTAGCAACGGTTAAAGGGTAAGTACATTTTTTTGAGACACCCTGTGTTATGATCATGTGATACAGGAAGAGCTTTGAAATGTGTTGAAACTTTCCAAAACGTTTGCCCACAGATATCCACTAGATCACTAAAATTTCATGCGTGAACTCTATGTATTCACATGTATGCTTTAATAAGGGAACATAATTCCGTCTTCGCTTAATGAAGGTCACTAAAATAACATTAAATCAAGTGGGAATATCAAGCTATGCTATAACAACTGAGTAATCAATAGACTTCGATTAACATGTACCTACTCGCATTTTAATTTCATAATACACTCACTAGAAATAAACAATTTTTGCCTCTAATACTACTTAACAATCACAACATAAAGAACCATGACACATAAATTTGTTACTCATTTTAGATTCTATAACGAGAATGTTAAAAAATCCATGTAGAATTTGTACAATGCGGAGCTAATTTCGATTAATGCCGTACCAGTATTGCCAGCATAGGATATTCTTTCTTGACTCGAACACAATGCATGGAATTGAATGAAATTGTAAGTGCAGTCCCCAAAAGACAAGTGACTACAACACTCTACCTTCCAGTTTCTCAGTATGAAGAATAGAATAACTCTGGAAATACGTGACGCCGCCCGCCATGGGTCTAACGATGACTGTAAATAAGCAATTGAACAACCACGAATTGTTTTGACATAAAAGATTGGGTGCTTACGTATTATCGGGAGGACCTTTAAAAAAACGACTCAAAAATTAAAGTCAATTATTTATTGAAACGGTTAAAACAATAAAATAACATTACATTTGTAATTCCGGAGGCCAGAACGTCGCAATTGCTTCCAATAGTGACTCAAAGACATCAGTACAGGCAACA
>VCRD01002183.1:0-22152 GCA_006783055.1 Trinorchestia longiramus | reverse complement strand
TATATCAAAAATTTCCCTTCTGCGACACTGGCGTCCATAAAGGTCACAAAAAACATGTAATTTGTAACGCTATTCCAGGGGACGAGTTACCTGGCGACATTCATTATTTCTGGAAGCTTTTCGTGTTTATGAAGGTACACAGGAAGCACGGAGAATAGTCCCGTAGCAGAGTAACATTCTCTTACAAAATATCAACATTTGATATCACGCCCACAGGAGTAACAGTAACACAAACTAAATGGCATTCTTAATGTAAAGTTTATCATGAGGAGATGATTTGTATTCAAGCAATTTTGTTCACATTATTCACTATTGAACCTTTTCATACAATAAACCTTTGATTCAATTTCGAAGAATAAACAAAATAATTGGCCATGTATTCGTATGAACTTGAACTGTATGAAGGGCAGTGCAGTTATACAACTGAGCGAAAGATTTTTTTCAAATGCTATTTGTCATGTCTTCATATGTTCTAATTTCCCGTACTTTCTGTGGAAGATGAAAAAATTGCTTATGTTTTTTATAGTAAATTCAACTATACGTGTATTAAAAAACTGATCTAACTAATATTAAACCCTCTTCCTTTTGCATACATAAATTTTAATCCACACCCATGTATCTAAATAAAAAGGTTTGCTTCTATTAGTTTAAGCCTGATTTCGGAAGCATCATGTGCCCTGAGTTTGGAATTACTACATTATAACCGTCACTGATTCTGCTAATATTATCTTTCGATAAATGTCATTAAGTATATCGTAGATGGTTCATCAGAAGTAGAAAATTTTGAACAGTAAATGAAGAACCCCTTGATAAAATTACAATTGTAAAGACTCCCGAAGAGTTGAGGCATCAAATAAATTAATTTTAAGGACAAGGTGTAGAGTTAACATTCTACACCTCAGCGACGATAAGCGTCATTATCTCTTCTCGGTCCTGAACATTTTCAGACTCTAACTTTCAAGTTCTTACTAACGTAAGGTCACTGAGTAAAAAGTAATAGAGATGTATACATTTTTTTATCGTTACAATGCTTATTGTCACGTCTTGGAGCTGCTAACTGCCATTGACGGCACACAAAAGCAAGTTCATTTTGAATTTTATTAACTAGTGAACATAATTCAACTGCAGTGCTTAATTTTATTTATTTAAATATGAGACAAATGGAGGTAAATCCTTCATTTAATTTGAGGACAAATAGCCTATATAACATTTGCAAACTAGATGTTTACAGATAGAAATTTATGTGATACACTTTTGTCTTTGCTGTTGAATTGGCGAGCAAGAACTGAAATTATGCATGAAGTACAACCGCCTTTTTATTTGTTTCACATAATAATTTAAAGTTAAGCGAAAAATCCCCAAAAGGGCGTAGAAAAAGATCCAAGATACATTAGGCATTTTTGTACGATTGAAAGGATTCTAATCAGAACTCAAAACAATGACCATCGCTATTTGCTCTTCAATTAATTTTGTAGTTCGACCAGGCACGCCATAGTAAAAATCTGAAAGCAAGATATCTCTATTATGCAAGTAAAGGACTGGATACCAGAGCGTGTAACACCGTATGACGTGACAATAACTGGATTCTCTTCTCATGGAGACGACAGACCTCTAAAAGACTGTAAAAGAAGAGAAGAACCAGCAACGTTCATTGGGTCAGAGCATCTCAGTCTGCTGGGTTGTCAGCCTCTGTCTTAGCTGTCAGACCTGACCTGTCACGGCAACTAGCGTAACTGTCAGCGGCCTCAGACCTGAGCCACAGCCTTAATTAGCATATACTCAGCGTCCGTGGGCTTCTAAATAAGGGACTTTAAGTAAGATGTACTCGATTGTGAAGAATATGGGAAACTAAAGACACCAAAATCGTTTACTTAGGGTCTAAACCTTTAAATTCGGGTTAGTGTTGAAAGACGAGAGAGTTCTTATGTTTTCCAGTAATACGTGAGTCATTAATAAATTAGTGACTTTTTGATGCTTAGAGAAAAGATGGGTACATCGTAGAGGTGAATTTTTTTCGTGAGGAAGATAACATACTAATTGAAAAAAACAGTACGTGTAGAGAATAAATTGTCAGCATAAAATTACGTGGCTTTCATCGATCAAAATGTTGCAGTATTTAACAAATAACTCGAACATTATTCACAGAAATAATTCAAATTTTGATAGGGCCATAATTGTTTAGACTCAACCGAAGCGATTTGGTTAAAAAACATACACTTTAAGCTCAGCAAAAAATATTTTTATAAAATATCTTTACTCTCATGACAATTTTTACAATTAATCGAAAAGTTGACATCTAAGGTAAAAAAGAGGCGTTTTCATATAATGCGTAGAAATTTCCAATGAACATTTAGACCTTCCATTTTGATGTATATATAACGATATATTAGTTAGCTACGGTTGATGCAATAATTACCAGCGTAATTGGGAAGCGCGCTGAGAGTGTGTGAACTTATGACATTTAATGCAACACACCTGTCACGCATGTTGGTGCTGGTGACATGAGTCTCAGCTAGGCAGTAATGGGTTTATTATGGAAGCTTACATACACACACTACGCTCACGTTATGTTAGCTACTACAGATCTAAATCGTCTAAAGTGCCACAAATGTAGGATAGCATAGTTTCTGGGGCATTTTGTGATAGAAAGTCTCTCTAGAAAGCAGCAGTTTTTATGACGAAACATTTCTACTACGATAAATGAGGCATGTCACTCAGAAGCCTATCGTTACGTAGAAACACACACACCAAATAAATGACCTACTCACTTCTATTTGCACCCTTCAGCAAATATGTACATGGAATCGAACCCTTTTGAATTCGTATCGATTTCTCAGTTACCATGTTTTCGTCTTCTTCAACTAGATCACTCGTAACTCAAGATATATGTCCTTGTACTTCATTCCCTAACAAGTTTTTAATGTACTTCCACACGATAATTACTCCACGAATGCAAAATTCTCAATTTTGAGGTAGAATTTTTGAAAATAAAGGACTTGAACTTTTGAATATTTGTTTCATTTTTACCTTGTTAGTACAGTGTTTGTACTGCTATGATGTTTTTGTCGTTAAAAATATGAAATGAAACTTACAAAATTTCCAATCACACGTTTAACAAGCAAAACAATCCAAACATATTAGAATACTGAACATATTGTAATCACATTGAACTTCCACTATTAAACCGGAATTTTTTGTTGAACTTCTAGTATTCCATGTGGAACTTTCTATATATTACTGAGGTAAATATTCCAGCCGTCTGGAACGTGAAAGCTTCCTCTGTCTGTATGATACAAAGAGAAAAGATCGTGAAAGAGTCATGGAAATAAAATTCGAAGACTGAAAAAAACGCACTTCAAGGTAACTATTTTAAAAAGGCAAACCTTTTGGGTATATTATAAAATCCTGAAAATATATCGTACAGGAATACTTGCAGTGCAACTTTATTTTTCGAATATTCGTATTAACCATTGAGAAAAGTGAAACATGAAATTTAGCCTTTAAAACGTTAAGTGTTGGTACATTTGTGTACTGCTAAGTAGAATATTTGGACCACAATTTTAAAACCGTAGGCAACGCTATAATTGCATAGAACCATATCGAAGATAGCCAATTTAACCAGTTGATACCCGTTGAAATAATGTCTCAATAATGTAATGTCATAGAGCCCAAAATGAATTTTGTTTCATGTTTTTTCCCCGACGCTCCGTCTGAATTTACTAAACATATTATTTGTATAGTAGTTGCGTTCATGATGTATTTTAATCCATATTATTCCCCGATAATTTTGTGATAGTTTCAGAGTTGAAACGTTTTAGAGACGTTATTTTAGTTTCATCCCTCAATTGGATTCTTGCAACTCGCTCTTTATATCAAAACAACATCGTACATATATACGAGTATGATTTCACTTACGGAAGAAATTACTTTGAAATACGTCTAGTTTTCAAATGGTTTTACTTAGAGAAAATTCTTGTTAAGTGATTTTCTAATTTCACATTTTAGTCATTGCCATTTCATAAAATATCAGTTTTTCGTTAGAAAACAGGAAAGAGTGTGTTTGCTATCATATTATTACAATTGAAATATCCCTTTCGTTCCAATTAATTTGTGCTCTCCAGCCTTTGCAGGTTTCAGTCTTGGCCCATTTAATTTTTGAAGGAAATGAAAAAAATTACCAGTGCGTTTATTCGTACAAATTATGAACCGCACAAGTTCAATTTGAAAATTGTTGAGTATAGTATGTGTTTGTTTAGTAAGCGTTTCATATTCAAACGAATATCTAAATATCACCGATAAATTACTCTGTCATCAGCAACCCGTCAGCTTTAATGTAGCCAGTTGTGTACATCAGATATCATTGAAGATGCTCGTCACTGAGAATAATTGCGCCTTTTTCCGGGTGACGCACGTCATTATGGATCTGACTTCCTTTCAAAGCCGACTTCAGCCCAGGAGGCTCAGCCCGCCGGCCCTGCAGCTCTTAAAGCTCAGATTGAGCACTTTAATAGGGCGAAGAGAAATTTTTCTGTCAAAACTTCAGGAATGATTTCTGTTGATTGGGAAGTAAAATGTAGGACTCTCTAAAAGAAGAAGCCTACTGTGATGAGTCATTGGACCAGGAATTGCAAAATTTAGAGGACTTCCACGTGCTTCTGTTTCGTTTCCGAGTTTGTATATAAAAAAGTGCCTTTGCGTGAGTCTCCGTTTCTCATGAATTTGTGCAGTTCGGTTGAAAGGAATATATACACAAAAAAATTCAAATTTTGTAGATATCAAAGCACCAGTAAGACCAATCACTCACCCAGCAGTTCCGCTTTATCTGTTATCTAAATCGGGACCAAAAGACCCTTTCATGCATACGTGATTGATTTTATGGTTCTGTTTCATTTTTTGATTTTCAGCAACCAACGATTAGACAGGAATTCAGAATAAAAAATGCATTACCTTTATATTGTGTTCTTGATGTGGCTGAGTAAAAATACAAAGAAGAAAAACGGTAGCATGATGTTTCTGGTTAACTTTGCTCTACGTATTACACATGAGAGGATTTTACAATAAATTTAAAGATTGAGGTGTTCTCGACGAACATGCAAAATAGACCTGGACAATTATGTAGTAGTTGTATGCGCATGTATTTAAATTACACCCATGACAAATGAATATGAATGATATTATTTGCTCTCAATAATTATGATAAGGGACTATCTCGTTTTTCTCAATGGGTTTGTGACCTAATTTTTGAACGTAAAGCGAGGAAAAATGTTAGGTTTTGTGGAGAGACTGGTTATAGGCATCTATTCGAACACAAAATTTTACGACTGTAATTGGCAATCAATTACTTTCCGTTCCACTAGAGCTCAATTATGTTCCTTCCGAAAATTGACTCATTCTGCATAGGAACGCCGAGGCATATGAGCCTCGAGCTTGTGGCTTAGCTATAATTAATCAGTAAAGTGTAAGATAAAGTAAATAGATAACTGAGCTGAACGGTTTTCAAATTTCCCCATTATGTTTCCTGTAAAGCTTCTAAACGGATACAAAAATATGTAAAACACGGTAATGCACTCATAGTAAGCGCGTGAAACAAAGTAAATTCGAACATTATTCTAAGTTTTGGACATAGCTTGCACAATAAAAATATTTTTTCTGGACCTATTTGACGAATCATGAGCGTAGCAGCTATTTAAAAACATACTAACATTTTCATAATGTTGGTAAAATTTTGAAAGAAGAATTATTTGTTAAGAATAAACGGGGCACTAGCGATTCCTCCTGAAACTTTCTATGTTATTGGGTCAAACCGAAAGAAGTAAATGATAACGAAGCAGGAGGGCATCGATCGGCTTTAGGGACTCAGCACTTGAGATGTTCGAGTGGTTTACGACTCAGACGAAACGACGCTTCAATTTACTTTGATGTCTCACTGCTTATAGATCATGTGCCACTAGACATCAAAAAAATAAGTTTCAAATAGTCATGATTGCGCTCCACGTAAAAGAAAGTTAAGTTCGGTGCGAGAAGAACATTAACAAAACAGCAGCTTGCGATGACTTTGTGTCGTTGCAATACTTATGTGCTATTTATAAAGAAGGTTTTAGACATTAACATGAATGGTTGTACAATTATTTTTAAAGTTTGGCGAGTAAAAATATTGAAATTCATTTGGTCTCCTACAACCTTGAGTGGGCACAACCGAACAATGCGAAATAAAACCGGCTCAGTGTTTCTGAAGTAGCAGTGCAGTATTGAAGCATGAACAAAATGTGTGGTGCAGTAGTGGCACGTTAAGATTGCGCACATCTCAATTTTTTGGCTCGGAAGGCTCCGGCTTTGTTGCATTGACTGCCTTCAGTAAAGTCCACTAAAGAATAGTGGAGCAGTTCTTCAACAATTTAAATTGACTGTTTTTATTAAAACTTACCATCAAATGGTAGCCACAAGCTGGAAGCTGCAGTGTATTACTGTCCAGTACTACATTGCAGTACAATGGTTCTAGCAACCAACAACGACAAAAAACTGCTCATCAGGTACATACCATTCAACCTCATCGTACACATTTCTTCTAATTCTTCACCAATTCCTCTAACTAACAGTACACTCCCATTCAAGTAATAAAGAAATACAACAATCCTCTAACACGATACATTTGATTGTAGCGATAAGTTTGTATGCTCACGGCGTCGGAGACAGTGCGGAGAGGCTTGCCATCCAGCGTCCACGTAACGTTGGCTTCAGGGTAAGCACCCACGGCACGACACTGCAGTGTCTGACGCACTCCGGCCTGCACCGTCAGCCGAGGGTCGAGTACCACGCTGCTGGGCGACACTGCAAGCCAGACAAAGCCCTAGTTTAATAATTTAAGCTTAAAGCAGACAACATCACGTCGCTATACATAGCACCATGGCTGTCTCAAGATTCACAAGACCAACTCCACAACAAAGGTAAAGCGCACTGAATGTTCTGTGACCTAGAAGCACAGGCATGTCCAGATCTTTTTTATTAATGATGCAATTTCATCTCAATGTAAGCAAGAACAGCATTAATATTAAAGATGAAGACTCTGTGTTATAATGATGTTGGTTATGTGTGGTATAATTTTTACACGCAAAATAAATTGATTACTCGGTATGCAACATCATTTGATACCTATGAAGACTGTATCAATCATAATGAATAAATTGTAAATTTTAAAAAATTTACTTAACTTTCCAATTAAAGATTTTGCTTAGTAATTAGTCCGTACTAAGAACTGTTTTATCTCACTACATACAATTTTTATTCGTATTTCTCACCTATACCTAAAAATAGCTCTTTATTATATGAGAATGCTATGCTCAGAAAAAGAAGCGTCCTTCCTCAGTTCTCTTGTTTCTGATGTATTTGTGTGATTGTGTTAAGTGCCAGCTCTGGCGTTTTTGTGACCTAAGCATTTGAAGAAGAGCTTCAACTTGAACACGCGCCCTCGAACTCCAGTATGAGCGTGACACCGTAGGTAATAATGCGCTCTCTCTCATCCTGATACTTAATGTGCACCAGCTGGTCTGACAATATACGTACATCATCATTTCGATCGTGTGAACTAATTTTTAAAGACTGTCCTGGTTATGAAATATTTTCGAAAAATGTTGGCGTTTAAACTTTTTTAGGAGGTAAGTGCAATCAGAAATAGAGTAACTCCATTTTTTTACAGCTATACATGCATGGACAGTTGATGGGATATCATTTGGTCACACGGCTCACTTCGCAAGTATGTGTGCATTGCTATTTGATTATGTTTGGATGATTTAGGCTGGAGGAAAAGATTAAGTTATATGAATTTAATCTGGAGAAATGGTGGAATCGCATTACGTTATCTTGGACTTCTGCATTAAGTCATGTTAATAGTTACTTCAAGGTTTCTTAAAATATGATGATTGTCCACCGTCTATAACAATATTTTTGTAATTTGACCCTGGTTACATATTCACAAAACACAAACAACTATTGGTATTTTTGCAGCACAGAACTAGGGGTGAGATTTGGGAATTGGTAGACGCTGCATCGACCTCGGTGCTGCAGGAAATTTAAAATTGACTTATGGCGAGAACGAGCGGCAGCAGCGAGCTAATGGGCAGAACGACTTTGTGATAAGGACTAGTGATTTACTTTGCTTAGGCATTCAGTACCCAGTGTAATAGTGCGATACGGAGTACTTCCAGATGATTTTAAATTACTTAGTTAGCTGTTCATGCGTGGATGATAGAATTTCAATATACTCAGAAAGTTTTTTGTGTGGTTTGATAAACAAATAAAATTGCGAGTAAGTGTTCTTGCTTTACTTTGCTGTGGTGCTCACGCAATTCCTGTCATCTAAATGCCAATCAATTTATGTTTTTTAGCTCATTTAAAAATAGCAACTGCTCATCAATTTTCAATATAATGCAGAAGTTATTTCAAAATCTAGGCTAGTTTGATAAAGATTTTTTTCTGTGTTGTTTACCTGAATAACTTTTTTTTGGAAACGTCTATCATTTTTCCCACTGTAAATGATTTTTCCTACTTCAAGTGTTTAATTCCGACAACAAAGCAACAATTGTAGGAGTGATCTTACACGAATGTTGGAACATCGGCAGCAAAATATTCTCAAAGAAAAACTTCGGGGTCTCAAGCTTGCTTTTGAATTGTCCACGAAGTTTTGACATTCATGCATGGAAGTTGTGATGAATTCGTTTCTCAGCGCAACTATCACAAGTCTAGATTCGAGCAGATGCTGCCACCGAGTGGTTTATGGTTTAAATAGTTTGCCTAACCTGAAATTCTTACTGAGCTACGGTGTCAACTGTCGCTGAGTTTATTGTTCATTGTTCAGATTAGTTGCAAAAGATATTCTAACAGAATTAGTTTTTAGATAACTTGAAAAATTAGTTATACAAATACCTTTTAATCGTTTTTGAGCACCTGCATCGTACTGTGAAGCTAATGGTGGACAACATACATTTGAATAAAACAGAGTTGTTCTCGTAGATGATACCAGGAAACTAATGATGGACGACATACATCGGAACAAAACAGACGTTGTAAATGGACGCTTGGCACTAAAGCATAGCGATCGAAAAGATTCATGATTCCACTGGTAATCTGAAGAAAACTAATCGAAGCTTCAAACTAGGTTGAAGTTTTGAAGTCTATATTATT
Organism: Trinorchestia longiramus; assembly: GCA_006783055.1. Taxonomy (NCBI): domain Eukaryota; kingdom Metazoa; phylum Arthropoda; class Malacostraca; order Amphipoda; family Talitridae; genus Trinorchestia; species Trinorchestia longiramus. The sequence goes on along the minus strand of VCRD01002183.1, from coordinate 12,975 downwards.
TTAATGGTGTGATCTTCTTGAAATTAAATTGTAAGTGTGTCTGTTACTTGTCTTTTTTCTATCTTATCCACTTCCAAACATGAGACTTGGAACCCATGAATGGATCATTCGGATAGTTTTTGCAGTCTTATTCCGTTCTATTTTCTTATACTTATATTCAAGTCATTAAGTATTTATGACAACTGATTGAAATTTATTCATGGTTTGGCTAACTTGTTACTAAAATGCTTGCATTGTTGGAATGAAGAAATGAAAAAATTCAAAGTAATATCAAAGTGACACTGGAAAAAATAGTAGTTTTACGTATTATATTCAATGTACGACATCGTAGATCATATGTAGAGACTGTGTTAAGCTCGAGGTTCTCATTCATTTTGATATAACGGACGGTTGTGGCTGTGCGGGCAGCCACCGTTTGCAAATATCGACTTCCTCAATTGTCTGGCAATAAGCACTTGTATAATCACGAGGTAAGCTGTCGAATATAATACAGCGCTCGGCAATTCTAAATTTATTCCCTAACGCATATCTATACAAACAATTATTTGAAAGGCTGAGGCACCATGAGCTTACTAATGTTCGATAGTATCACTCGTATATGCATTTATACAGGGTAATTTTTTAAGCCACCGTGGTCGAGTGGTCTGTGGCTCGTGCTCTGTATCGGGTCTCTGCTTCATGTAGAAAGACCGCGGGTTCGAACCCGGCCAAGGACACGAGTTATTTCTCGTACGCCGCGCCGTGCACTCAACCCGCTAAGCACTCAACTCCCCGCCCATGAAGACGCCCATCAACCTCCCGGGATCGTCGCATGGAGCTCACCATCACCCTTACTCTTAAAATGTTAACCTTAAGAATTTGAAAAACCAATGTACTAATGTCTATGTACTGTGTACTCGATTGGAAATAAAGATTGTTTGTTTGTTTTTTGTTTGTTAATTTGACTGATGGACAGTGTTTTACATGAAAGTTTCAATCGTAAAAGTATGAAAGTAGTCTGGTTTAAAATTCATTAAAGAAATACGAAAATATTTTAAAAGCCTGTAAAAGTACGAACTCATATATATATATATATATATATATATATATATATATATATATATATATATATATATATATGATACTTTCATCACCTTGTAATTGTAATAATCTAATACATCGTTCAAAATAATTGAGAGGAGATTTCCTCAATGTGCATAGATTTAAATATTGGTACACTCTGCAAATGACGAACTAAGTGCAGCATTGCTGGCTAGGAAGAGGTTCATTTACAAAAAACTTATGATTTGTAAAACAGTTCCAAGATTTGTACATTTTAGTTTAGTTTCTATCTAATATTGTTAGCTCATAGAAGGCAGGATAATGAAGCGAAACGTTTTTTCCGTTGAAACTCTTAATGTTCAGCAACGCGTATCTTCCGTTGCTCATTTTTCTTAGGTTTCCCTATCTCATAAATAAAATGAGTCTCTAAAGATTAAACTTGAGCAACACCTAAACGCATGCCAGCAGTTTTTCCTCTAGTCGTGATCATTGAAGGGAAAGAAAGTTAACCATCTTTTCCACTTCACTCGGGCTGCATTTTTTCCGCCAGTCCAAATGGGTTTGCGTAGAAAAAGCTGAACTAGTGGGAAGCGAGCTGTACTAGAGAACGGGGTGCTAAAGAGGCGGTTTGCTTTCGCTGCAAATGGTTCGGGTAGCGAAAGCGTCTATTGTATGTAATCACGAAAGCAAACGATTATGTGAACATCAGCTAATTCAAAACACATCTCATTGAAATTTGTGCGAACTAAAATTGTATTGAAGACAACTTTATCTCCAATCAAAGTTCAAACGCACACACAAAAAAATAAAATTCCACTAGTTTGGATGGTTTCAACATTTTTTGACTCACACGTGTGCATTTGCAGATTGTTTAGGAGAAATTAATTCATTGTTAGTTCATTTATTATTAGGAATTAACCCATTAAGAAAAAAAATACGCTGAACCCATGTACTAGGAACCTACGGTTCTATAAATGGCAAGTATCCAAACAAGAATTAGAGTAATAATGATTTTAGACAATGTGAAATTTATAAATGCAGGACTGATTTGTGTGTAATGGACCGAAAATATCAAACTCTGAAAGAAGCTATAATTTTTTTGGTATTTTTGGCCTCTCTGCAGGGCGATGGATATTTTGAAAAAAATTATTATTCCCTTCAGACAGGATTTTTCAGATCTCTCACTCACAACGCTCATTTCTTAATATGTGGAAATGCTAGTCCTGAATATTTGTTTGAATATCAATCTTTTAAGGATGAATCGTTCAGCCAGCATGATGGATCAAATCAACACTAGAATGAGTTGTTCGCGCATTTGGTAAAACGAAAATCTACCCACTAATGAAGATCAGAAACCTATTATTTAAATTATTCAAAACATTTATTCGAACCCTACACTTAAGTACAATATTCCTAATGGACTGAGACATCTATAAAAGGATGTGTCGATCAATTATTTTGTCCATCTACTCAGGTTGTTAATCTCTTGTTTTTTTTTGCTAGCGAGTCTTACGCATATGTATCACCTAAAAAATGTTGTCTGTGTTTCATAGATTACTAACTTTGTTTACTAGGATCATGCCACTCCCTGCACGCAAATTCAGTTATCAATTGCAGACAAATGTTGCTGCATCTCCGTATCGGGAGAGCAGCTCGGGCAATAACGTTCTATCTTCCTGTCTAGCCATGGACGGACAGATGTTCAGGATATCCTTTTGTTCTCTCGTGCCCTGTGACTAGCTGAATTCTGCAGGTCTTGTCCAAATCCAATATCACAGCTGATTTTACTTCTGGAATTTATTTGTTTCATGCCGAAGAGGCTTTGCCAACATCCGTGGTAAAAGTATGAGTTCAATGCTTTTAGTTACTACCTTCGTAAAATAGACGTACGCTCATGAACTAAGTGTTAAAGAGTTCGCCTCCATGTTGTACAGTCTGAAGTTCTAGTTTTGCAACTTTACCAAACTGTAGTGACATTATGGAGATCATACGCTTCGGAGAGAAAGAGTTTCTTCGTGTTTTTAGATTTCTGTAGGGACATTTGCAAAAGAATAGAATCATGGACTTCAGTGGGAAATAATTCGCAGAATAGGATTTAGCGTAGTTGCAGGAAAAATTAATGCTTGAATTTTCAGAATCGGTCGAGCATTTTCAAGTATTTTCAAGCCGTACGTTTGTTGTTTGATTTTGCTCTCATCTTAGAGGGTAATACTTCCTAACCAATGAGTACGTTGGGTTTGAGGGTTTGACCGTTTGAAACCTGTGTTGGTAGATTTGCTTCAAATGTTGACTCCAAATTATGTATTAGTAGTGTCTTTTGTTAGCAGAGCTCCAATCGGCAAACGATTTTGAAATATGACTCGGACCCTCATGCAGAACAAGTGGGTGTCTCCTGTGATCATCTAAACTTCAACACTGTGATACTTCCATTCTTTGGCTGACTTTAGCTTCGCTCACTGCGTAATGGACGCTGAAGTGCTCAGAGAGCTTTTGAGTTCTTATATCGATAACACTTCTATTTTCGTAACTAACCAGACGGTATCTTCTGTTCACTGCCACTAACTCGGGAAGGTAGCACAAAGCAGTGGTTTACTAGCTTTTATTGCTGGCTTGTTTGTAAAGATAAAGGGCTGTTTTTTCCGGTACCAAACCATTAGCACTTGTATCTTGTGTCTCAGTGACTCGTACTTTTTTAAAAATGCTCACACAGTATATTCAAAAGGTTGTATATAGTAATAAATATGTACTCCTGCAAATTTGGAAGGTTTTTCTAATTTTTGTACTTAATTTGTTGATAACATCATTATTTTTTGAACTAACAAGGTTTCACTGGTAAGGGTACGAATTTATTGGTACATATCCCGGTTAAAATAATTAACACATTTGACAAAAAGAACTAAATTAGATTAGGTTAATGATTAACTAAATTAAACTAGGTAAATAACTCAAATGTGCATATCCTTGTAATGTGCATCGTGCCATTACTCTGAGTGAATGGCCATTAGAGAAGCATTATTTATTTTTTAGTTGAAATCAAATTTATCAAACAATGACTCCCATTACTAAATTATTGTGTGCAAATTGGGACAGAATTATTCAAATGAATTCTTAGATAAGCCTAAGGTTCTGTCTTGTAATTAATGAAACACTATGCAAACTTATCACAAGGGGCGGAGACCATGTCTTAACGAGACTTTCATAAGGAGATGCTCAATTTCACCATTTTAGGTGTAGCTTATCATCACAAGACTACAGATTAGCTTACACAACGTTGTATGAGGCTATTTCCTAATGACGGAGAACTCTCTTGTACGCTTTTAATCCAATCCGTCCTGCATTTGTTCGCGTCTGCCACTCAGATTCATAATATAATGATGCCAGAATATTTCAATTCACATAAAATGTCGTCCTCTTTAGTCTTGGTTTGGTGCTAGAGGTAAAAGCGCAGCGCCATCGCAGACCTGTCAAGACTGGGTAAAATAAACCAATTACTGCATGTCAGAAAACATCGCACCATGCCAGAGCTCGCGCAAAATAATATTGTCCTCGACACTGGCAAAGTTTTCGCTCGAAGAAAAAAGTGTTGGCATTTCATGACGCTCCGTAGAGCATACAAGTTAGTCTTACTGTGACGCCATGGGGCTGCTTAAAATACAGTGTTTTGGAAGCAGTTGCACCTTCGTTGGATAAAAAGTTTCTTAGAGTAGAAAAGGGAAGTTTATGTGAAATAAAACAGTGCAAATTATGATTGACTTGTTTTTTCGTAGTGAGTCATGTATTTCATGAACGTTTCCATAAAATAATGATATATTTCCTTATTCTTAGCAATGTATGGCATTAATTGATCCTCGAGGTATGGTAGGAACTACAAAACTTCAGGTCTAGAGTGAACATTTATGAGACATGGGAAGTTAATAGATGTAGTAATGAGGTCACATAACGGAAAATTTCATGAGATCACCTTTGAAATCTATTAAGAGAAATTATTTCCCACGTCTTTACACAAACTCTCAAGAGGTCTTCATCGGACTGGCAAAGGTGGCGCTCATCTTGAGTAGATTGTGTTCAGATGAAGTCAATTAGGTTTATGGCGTCACACTCTGTCATTTCAGCAGATTAAATGAGACTATTTTCTCGTACGTCTGCAAACTAGAGTGCAAATAAGTTCGTTTTATATGATCTAAAGATACGGTGATTCGAATGAAATGGTATTTCTTTGTCATAAAACATTCATGAAGTATTCAGTTCGAGTTACAGGGTCTTTTGAAGAATACGATGGGATTTTAAATTCAAGTTAGAAAGTCAAATTTCATTCATCGATCGACACAATTCGTGTTAAATATGTTAAAGCGCCAACGATGAAATGCACGGAATGAAAAGTTAACCATGGAATAGCAGTAGAGATAGTTCATGAGATTACTATAGAAGAGCTTTTCAACAAAGATGATAACGTGCGAAGAAGAAGAAACGCTGATAAACTAATAGTAAGAACCGTCACGACAACCCACCTTCTAATTTCTTTCCAGTTAAGATGATTAGAACCTGGAACCAGCTCCCCGAAAATGTCGTATCTACTGGCAATGTGAACACAATCAAAAATTGTCTTGACAAATATTGAGTAATGAACCCCCAAGTTTTATAAAGTACTGATTCCATATTGTTCTTAACTTCTGGAGCTTCTGTATGATGATATTGCGTGTGCAAAACTGAAATATCTGTGTGGGATTGAGGTGTGTGAACACAATTGATGCTATTACGTTAGACGTCGTAGGACTTGGGTAGCAACTCATGAATGGACAAACTGCTCGTTTCTGTTGCAATATTTTATTCTTCTAGAAGCCAACGAAGTGATCAAATAAAAAAAGGGAAGGGAAACCATCCCAGCAAGCCATGAAGCTGAATTTACCTCGATGTATGGCAACCATAGTTTATTCTCTAGTAATTGACGAAAATACACAGAAATCATCGTTAGTTAAATATTGAGGTAAGATTAACATACGAGGGAAAAAAGACGTCAGATCATGCCTATTAATAACAATTCCCGAAACAATGATGTGATGAAATCACTCACTCAGAGAGATACAAAAAAAACAGAAGGAGCTTCTTCAGGAGGTTAGAGGAGTGAGATATAAGCCTGGTGGACATTATATTAAAATGTTAAAACGAAAATCTTTGTACGAGTGTATGTGGAAGTCTATATGGCTAAAATACTTGGACATAGAAAATCTGCAAATGCTGATTGTAAAATACATCGTGCTAGAAGCTAGGAAACAGGAATGAATTTAGAAAACAAGTTGAAAGAGTTGAATTATTTGATTGAAATATTCGAAAATTTAAACATTGTTCAGCTTTAAAAAATTATCCTCGAATGTGCTCCACATGTTTCAAAGGAAATGGTGATCATCATTGTGATAAACTGATTGAACCAATTTCACAGCGTCTTAGATAAAATATTACCTGCCCTCATAATCTGCGCAATTTATCCTGGTGGTTGCACTAAAAAGGATCTGAAAATAGTACTTGCCTCAACTCAAACAATAGAACTACTCAAATTCCGTTAGGAGCACTAAGCCAAATGCAACCACTAAGCTATGACACCACCTCAAAGGCATGCTAAAGTTTGAAACCCATCCCAAGGAAAACGATCCGGGCCAAAAAACTACAGCATACAAGCAGCACTGCGTGAACTAACACTAATTCAATACAACTGCCTCGGTAAACACAATAGTGAACAGCGATTTTATACGAAACTCGTCACCGACACCACACTTGCTTCGATAAAAGCACTACATTAATTCCACACCAGCTATTCAGCAAGTTAACACAAATTATAATGATTTTTATTACTAACAATTTTAAATACAAAATAATATTCGTACTTGCCTAACGAAAAAACGTTTCCTAGTTGCAACAGAAAACAAAATGAAAACAGAAAGCTTGGATTACTACCTCTATTTCTAGTCTTTGAGACGAAGACAGAGAATTTATTCGAAAGTGACTTTGCAGCCCAAATCACTATTCCTGTTCTTAAAATGTGCAAAACTGTCATGATGGCCTACACCTTGTTTTCTACCAGAACTGTAAAAATTCTTCAACACAGGCAGTAGATTTTTCATTTTGAGAAGTTGTCTGCACTCAGGAACATAAAGACATGGTCACAATGTCCCCACTGGGCAATACCTTTGGCTACACCTAGAACACAGGGTCATTATTGTTGTAGTTTGTAACTTTGAAAGTTTCACAGCTATAGCGAATAAGCCTAATAGGTTTAGACAAAACTACGATCAATCATCCCACCAATGCCGACTAATCGAATACCAGTCCTAAGAAAGCTACCATGTATCTTCAGTAAAAACCCCTTCCCTGTAAGGAAAAATCGTAAAATAAACTCTACATAACATCACACGAAGCCCAACTGTCATCACACAAACCTCGAATAGCCAGCATACCAGCTCTGCCAAAACTAACTCTTCTGCAATAAAAAAGTTACTATGAAGCAGCAGTCACCGTGCTAGTCTGGCGGAGTAAAACCGCTGGCTTAAAGTCAGAGCAAAAGTTTTTTGAATTCGTATAATCAGAACCAAAACTTCAACACAGCAGTTGCAATGAATTGATAACACTAGAACAGCAACAACACAGGTAGCACCCCGGCCTTGACAAAAGCCAGCACACAAGCACAAGAGAGAAGATGGCCTGAGGAGACCCTGAGGGTAGTCCATTCGTGGCCGTGTAACGCTGTGAGCTGAGGGAGCCATTAGGGAGGCCAGTGTTACCCTTAAGCTCTGTAATTAATTAGCGACCTTTTATCCGATGTCACGACGTGCTTTCTTTAATGGCTTATGCAAAGAGAGCTTAAATAATTGATTGCTTGCTTTAAGGAGATTAAATATGCTGTCATTTCCAACTTTGAGAGTAGGTTAAGAAGAAGAACTTGAAAGTGGTGGTAGATAAACGGATATTATGAACTCCTACTACCTTAATTTTCGTAACTGCGTGTGTGAAAGTATTTCAAAGAACTTGTTTCAGAGATAGACTGTGAAAATACAAGTATGATAAATGGATTCCTCTCAACGATCAACAACACAATTCATTCCCTTGTGTCATAGCTTACTGCACAATTCCATTTTCTGCACCTATTAATTTTTGGTCATTAATTTTGAATCTATTGTTAAGAGGAAAAAATAGAGAGATATCTTTGAACGTTCAGAAGCCTTTATATTCGCAGGTGCATATTTACCACTTTTAAATCAGTAAATAAAAAAGAGTGCCAGGGAATAACACTCACCGACGTCCCTACGATGAGTTTTCTGTAAGCAGATACGTTACTCGCTAGTTGAGTAGGTTGACGAAAGTGTGATGAGTACAGTGGATTTGTACAAGCTAACCAATACTGTGATGACAATTTCGAGGTCATGCTTATTGTGTAATAAGTTTAATAAAACCATTTACTGGTTGAAATAAATTTTTAAGACTTTTAGCGCCAAGATACTGCAATCTACCTAGAGTTTAAAAATTCCTGATTTTTTTTTTAATTTTTGCAACTGTTTTGTTAAACTTGAAATTTTGTGCAAGATATTTTCATACCTGGTACATTTTTTATCTCAAAAATGTTTGCAGGCCACCATGGAATTAAAACAGGAAAGCTACTTTGCCGGCGAGTCATTTTTTAGCCTCAGAATCCAAACTAGTTTTCAAAAACATAAATTTAACATAGAACTCCAAGTACTTGGTCAGAATGCTACAACAGTCTGACCAGCACCTAAACATTACATTTTATAGTACTACAACGACAGTTTTGTTGCAATTACAATTAAGAAACTATACAGCTAGGATACTTTTCTGAATGGTAACCTGGACAAATGATGTAGAAAGTTAATTGAATACTAAATTCAGGACCATTCTTTGTATATGAGAATTTTGAAAACCTTTGAGCAAAATTGGTGGAAAATTTTAATGAAACAGTTTGAAGAGTCTCAAAAGCTACGCCGTGTTCATTGAAGCGTTAAGAAGCGACGAGAGCGGAGCGTGTTTCATTGCTATTCCGACCATGGGATGGCTCGAGTAGAGCTATCTTCCCGTTAAGAATCTTGCAGAGACAATTTCGGGGAAAGCTTTTTCTCAGGCCAAGCTATCACGATATTTGAATTGGAAAGTCTTCTTTTTATCAGGGATTTCAGGTCGTGATATCGCCCTTTTATGACCCTACCTTTAAAGGCCTGCAATCGCATAATCTGATGCTTTGCATGCGCTATCTAAAGCTTGCCGTTTCAACTTTGCGCTCGACCACTAGACTCGATTTCGGCCAATCACGTCCTTGCGTTTATGGTCAAAGCGTTACTGCAAACCCTAGAGCCGACTTTTAATTAATTTGGTGCTATTTGGAGTCGACTTCAGCGTTATGTAAGAAGTAACGAACTGGAGTTACTGGAAAATGTACTTTTCTGTAAAGCTTGTTCTCCAAGGTTGACTAGTTGAACACTTGCTGATTACATGGAGATGCAACAATTTCTTCTTGTATTTAACCAGTGGCTGTTTGAAGAAACGCTCCTTAAAATGAGGATTTTGGAAACGAAATTACGCTTTTAAAGATATCAAATTTCCTTCTTACGACGATGTTTATTGCATGGTTTTCGCAAGAAAAAGCTTCATATGTTTCATTATTTCTCAGAGTACGACTTGATCACAAATATTTTACGTAGTTGGTTTTTAAATCACAACACCCTGCACGTTATTTAGTAGTGCAGCATGAGTCATCGTTTCCGAGAAGTAAATACTGTCAGTCTTCCGTCGAAAACAGGGTAATTTGAGGACAAACTATTTCTTATCGCCGTAGTAAAACGAGCGCACCATGCACACAGCCATTGCAAGCCCGCAACGTCAGCAAGAAAATAAAAACCAGCATAGCCGCAGCGTAACACTGATAAAAATTCCTCGCTGCAGGATATTTTTGCTGAAAAACTACCGGTTGCGAGCTCGCCCAAGAATTAACGGAAGTCAGATAAATGTTCAGCGCAGCAGAGCGCTCAGGGGGCGGGCTGCAGCTACGCACATGCACGGAGGAAAGAAGCAATGCTGGAATATTAAAAGCGACATTAGTCCTTGAAAGCAACAATAAACAGTTTTGCATTTATTACTTCGATGTATGACGTCGAGTTTTGGTGCCTCACCTTTTATGGGTAACATCAGCGAAAAAACTGCATGCTATCATACCTTCACCTTTTATCGCACATGGGTTATGAGGAACAGTGAAAGCACTTACCTACTAAACTTGAGAAACAAGCCAATAAAATTTAAGTGTGGTAGAAATGTTTTTGCAAGGACATAAACTGCAACATTATGAAGATTTTCTCATCAACGCAACATGTGGCATAATTGCGACATTCAGTATATGAGACAAACAACTTTACAATACATGTTATTTTTTAACGGATGATAGTTTCTTTGTCGATGTGTCTGGAAAAATATAATAAAAAACAAGTATTTGTAGGCATTTCATTTCAGTAATGAGAAAATGGTGCTTACGTATTATCGGGAGGACCTTTAAAAAAACGACTCAAAAATTAAAGTAAATTATTTATTGAAACGGTACCTAACCTAACCTAACCTAACCTAACCTAACCTAACCTAACCTAACCTAACCAACAAACCCTGTGAAAAAAAAGAAAAAGTAAAAATCAAAGGTCCTCCCGATAATACGTAAGGACCGAGAAAATTATTAGTGTAAAATAATGATTCTAAATGTATGAAACAATAAAAAAGTTTCATCGTAAATCTACAGGCTAAAGTTTCATACCGTTGTTCAAAATTACAGTTTTCCTTGTAAATTGTAAATTTTCTTTTACTTATGTCATAATGTTGTTCTTGGTGACTTCAATATTATACTATATAATTATCAATACCATTAAGCAAAGTTGTTACTTTTCTATAGTATCATTTAAATTTTTCCCATGATCAATCACGACACAGTGAGCCGACTGAGCATTTGCCTTGCAGAAGTTCAAGAGTTCGATGCTTCGTAAAAAATTGGAAATAATCGGAGTATTTTACAATGGATGTTATAAATTCCAGCTCTAATCATGTTTGAAGCAGGATTGAAGTGATGCTCAAAGAATGAAAGTTGTCTATAATGAAGAATCCCTAGACTTCCTTGGATTATTTTCATGGATGTAAAATTCTTTCATTATTTTAAACTATTTTCAATATTAGAGAAATGGTTTGAAGCCACGCACACCTTTAATAATGTGTGATTTAGTTCCTTATTCAAGATCCAATTCTTTCCTGCAGCTTGAAGAGTCTAAGCTCGAAGTCTTTTTTAGATGTAGTGCAAACTAACCCTTTGTAAAATCCGATGCCAAGAAAGACATTTCTCGTCAAAACCCCAGCATTTTCTGTAGACTTTGTATGAATTTTCACGTTCTCTGAAATGTTCTTTCTGTAGTGGACGTTCAGGTCACAATTATAGCTAAGAACTCTGTATCATTCAGTCACTTCAAAAGTTCTTTGCCTGAAATTTTCTGTTCTGAAGTAACCTTAGTATCACTCATTTCTTTTGCATTTTAATGATCCGCAAATACAGAGGAATAGGCATGCAAATTTCTTAAGAGAAAATAAAGTACCACTTTATATTAAAATTAAGTTTGAATTATCAGACATCAATTGATTAGTGTGTGCCCCGAGCCATATTACTGTGTACCACACGTCATATACGTAATGTATCCTACGGGTCTTGCAATTATGTATCTCGAGTCATGCAACAAGTACGCACCTCATGTTATGTACTTATAGTGTACCTAGAGTTATTAATTGTCTATTTCGAATCATGGAGCAACTGCATATAGCGAGTCATTTGATTATTGTGTATTACGGGTCATGTAACAGTTATGTATTGTGAGTTTCATAATTATTACGTACTACAAACCATGTTCATGTGTACCGAAAGTCATATTTGTGCGCACTGCTAGTCATACAACTATTGTGTAATGTGAGTCACGTAATTATTGGGTAAATATTGATGACTGAGGGTGTGACTACCATCGCTCATTTTATCCTTCTTTACTTTTGGTGCCTGTTCGTGGCTGAAGTGCCTGTGAGAAAATGAACGGTCTGTGCGTGATCGATGCTTTAACTTCAAACGGGTTTTGATTCTGTAAGCAACCAAAAATGGATCAATCGGCTCGGTCTTGCTGCCATCTTCTATTTTGTTCTACTTTTGAGTTTAAAGAACGTGACGACTAAAAGAAGGATGGAAATTGATTTCATCAGCATGGTAAAATGAAAGTTATGCTTTCTAATCCTGGGCTATGTCCTTCAGACTGCGAGTATGAATATTACTGGTGAAGTATTAGTTCCTACGTACAAACATCATTGTCTAAATGAGGGAAGTTTTAATTGTATTTACAGACATTTAAGTGTTTGAGATTTCCAATTGGATAGCCTTGATATACGAGTTTGTATGTATAATCATCATTATGGTTGGCTGATATGGACCAATTTATTTTCCTTCATTGTTGGCCATGACCCTACAAATTTTGACTACTTAAATAGTAAGTGAATAAATCAGTTAAAAGTTCTCGAAAAATATTATTTTAATTTTAGATATGACACACTTACTAAATTATGTTTTGCATGGAATTGTATGATTTGATATTCTGTAAGGCGTATAAAAAATTTAAATTGAATTAAAAACATAGATATTTATAAAATATAAATGTCTCAGTTTATTGAGCTACTCATTGATATACTCACTATAAATTTTGAGATGCACTGTATCGTATCGAGGTTTGGAGAGTGGGTTATTCTCTGAGCGGCAAATGAAAGGCTCACTGACGAGAGCCCGAGTCAGAGGACCCAGAGTTAGAAGGTTGACCACTCGACGTCCCTCCACCGCCTGACTGCCGGGCTCCACGTGGCTGATGTTGTCCACAAGAGTGTTAC
>VCRD01002182.1:55427-89986 GCA_006783055.1 Trinorchestia longiramus | reverse complement strand
GTGTGCTGTGTGTCGTGTGCTGTGTCGTGTGCTGTGTGTCGTGTTGTGTGCCACAACCATGACTTCCCAGACAATATTCTTATTTCCATTATTTATTCATAACGGTGAACTTTAAAGGATAACCAATGGAAAAAGTTCATCAAAATATTATTATATTATTTGATTTATAATTTCTTTTTATATTCATAAAAAACATGCTCATATATATATATATATACAAAATAGTGAACTTTAAAAGATAACCAATAAAGAAACTATACCAAAATTTTGTCATAATGAAATTTATTTGATATTTCATTTTCTCATCTCATTAATATTTTCTGAAAATATGTTTATATATAGAAAAAATAGTGACCAATAGAAAAAGTTCATCAAAATTTTATTATCAAAACTTGGTATTTAGACTACAAGTTACAAACATATAACAGATGTTGCATGAATGAAAATCCTTCCATTTTACTTTGATATCTTTTCTTAGAAAATTGTTTAGTTTTACCACCGTGAAGAACACAAAGAAATTCTTGCATGAAATATCGAGCATAAAGAAAGTTGAATTGTTTCATATAAAACTAAAATAATGATATTAGCCTAAATAATATTATTTACATTATTATTACTGAACTTGATAAAAATAAAAAAAATGATACAGAAATTCCACTTAATCTTTTAATAATCAAATTATTGTTCCATCCAATGAAATGTTTTATTATTTCATCTTTACTTGTTTTTCATTAAATTTGGCACAACTTCAGAACTAAACATTTAGAATAAAGGATTAAAGTGAAGGATTTCGAATGAACTTCAGGAAACATTTAGAAATAAAGGACTAGAGTAAAGGACTTTAATGAATCACAATACAGTATTTCATATCAAACAAGTTTCCAGAAGATGGAGAAAGAAAGAATTATCTTTGCTAATCATTAATCAATTTTCATACATGCTAATCTATGTCCTGTTTTTAAACGTATTTCATAAAAGTTTGTAATTTTTCTAATTGACTTTGTGTTTAATAAGCTAAAAAATATGCAATTTCATCATCATCATCAGCAGGAGGTTGAGGAGACGTGTGACGGTGGCACCTCATTAAGTGGTGAGTATTATTAAAGCAATACTCCTAGTATTTTTGTATCAGTATTGGGAAAAGTGATGAACATAATCATGAATAAAAGTTAGTACTTTGGATTTGTATTTCCTATGATTAGAAAAATGTTTCCATGAATAGTTGCTAAATTGTGATACAGAACATGAATATCATAAATAATGCATAATTAGTACTAATGTTTATTAGCATTATTATTTAAAGTTTATACGGCCTTAACTCCTCCATATTTTCCAAGTAGAAAGTCCCGAATTGTTTAACTACATCTTTCCACGGGAAGTTCAACCCCGTGAAAACTACAAAAAAAGAACTTGAAATCGTTTTTGAAAAGGTATTGAATACAATTCGAGTTTTACACTAATTATGCGTATAACTTTTGGTAACTAGCAAATTTTAAGGGAATAATACTAGAGCCACTCACTTCTCTCGTACCGGCGGCCAGCTGGTGATGCCACACTTGATATTTTCATCAACTTTACGTAGGGATGAAGTCTGTACAATAAATTAGCGACAAATGAATTAATTCGTAAATATTTGTTATCGCCATAGCATGAAAACGAATACATCAGACAGTCAGCAGAATGCTCTTCAAAACAGCGTTACTTATTTTTCAAGTAATAATAATTTTGAGCTTTAACTTTTTGCCGAACAGCAACGTATCATTTACCTAGAAAAGTCATTGGTTAGATCAATGAAAAGACGTAATGCCATTGATAATTACTGTATTATGATTATTAAATAATTACATCATAGGTTTTGTGCTGTGCAAAATCAAATTTAGTTCTCTAGCCTACCACTTTCAAAAAAGTTTATAACCATCACCTGTTTGTAGTGTATGCTCCTGTATTATTAATACGGCCAGCTTTTTTTGCTAATGTTAAAATATTGAAGTTTATTGGAGTGGAACAACTCTTACAATCAAGTCATATGCATTATTCATATTAACCAAGTTCTTCTACACGAGAGTTTTTTGAATGGATGCAATACGTTACCGTTATTTTTAACATTACATTATCGTTTTTGTCAACTTTATGACATAGCTATGTATTAAAAATATATTAAATTACAGCTTTATCATCGAGTTTACTATCATGATACCATGATTGACACCAACGCTACGTCTCTTAAATTCCATACTAAATGTACACAAAATTAAAACTGATCATTAATTAAACTGATCCCATTAAACCGACCTCGGCATCCCATGCAGAAAAAATCGGATGTTGAATGAAGACTTGAACCCTGGTATCAGAAGCACAGACCACTGACCACTCTTCTAGTGTCAGCCTGATCTTCTAATTTCTTCCCCATGTATATTTAACGTTCATTGCATGATGTGAATGTTTACGTATACCCGTAGGTACTGCTGTTCTATCATCTATGATGCTACGCATAGAATACCTACCACTTAAGGATTTTATGATAAGGCATTTTTAAAAACCAAAGCTGTTACATTTCTTATGTACCAACTTTTTTGGAAATATACGTTTTTTTTGTTCTTATACTTGCTAATTAATTGTCAGTGTTTTAATTAAACAACCTCATCATTGAACAGGATTTTTCATGGAATTCTTTTTCGAGTTGTTGCGTGGGCAAGAATTTATGATTAATATTATTGCTTCACATTTTTTTAATATATTTTCAAATGACACGAGACGTGCCTTATGGTTTGAATGTGTATTTTTTATTGTTGCTTGTAAAAATGGTTTTATGTTTAAAAGTTGTGTGAAACTTTTCTCATAATCACCTATTTTCATGCAAATATTTATTTGTTTTCTTTTTTTATTTCACAAATTTTTCAAAACCGAAGAAAATCCTCTGCGCAAAAATACTTTCCAAAATTTACGTATAATACCTATATATACGTATAAAAATTATGCCATTTAGAAGGCACAAATCTGAACTATGAAGAATTTATGAAATAAATATAACTGATATGTAAATTTCGGATGGAATACGTTTCAGCAAAATTAAGTTTTCAGAAATCAGTCACCCGGCTGCAGCAGGGAGGGGAGGGCGTCGTTTAATGTGTGGGGATCCTGGTGATGCTGATGAAGACTTCCCGTGATATTAATGTGCAAATATTGATCTACAAAACAAAATACTTGTTCCTGATTTAAAAGGTATGTAATATTAATTGATATTGAAGCAGTCGCAGAGTTAAATGAGTCATGGCGATTATTTTAAGCCGTTTTCTTAGACTTGTGAAGTTTAACTTTAAGGGAAGAAAATCTTGTGGAAAATTTAGCAAAAATTAAAATAACGCAAGTAATTTTCTGTACTAGAATATTGAAGACTAAAGAAGTAGTGATATTATTTGGGATATTAATGTGTATAAAGTTATTTGTTATTAATAGTGTGTTTTACATATTTACTTAAAATTGTCACCCTTTTGTGATATTTGGTGGGGGAGGGGCAGGTGGTGGAGGAGGGGCAGGTGGCGGAGGAGGGGCAGGTGGTGGTGNTAAACCTAACTTGTGCCTGTGGCTTAAACCTAACTTGTGCCTGTGGCTTAAACCTAACTTGTGCCTGTGGCTTAAACCTAACTTGGGCCTGTGGCTTAAACCTAACTTGGGCCTGTGGCTTAAACCTAACTTGGGCCTGTGGCTTAAACCTAACTTGTGTGGGGGTTAAACCTAACATCACCAGCTTGGTCGACTGGTGAGCGAATCTGCTTGCGAGCGGAAAGACCCGGGTTCGAATCCCGCTGCCGACATGGTTGACGCAGCTAGAAATACGGAATGGGACTTGGGTAAAACAACCGAATAATTATCGAAGTAATTATCCGACTCAAGAATGGGCCAGAAGGTTCGTTCCTATAGCCTCATTCTATTCTATTCTAAATTCAACTCTTCAAACATTTTGAAATTAATTAAATATCCTGTTGCGTACCTTTGGGACAGAGCGCCTGGGGATTTGTAAGACTCTTCAGTACCATTCAGAGGGATCTAGTGATGAATCTTGTCTTCGACCGTGCACATTGGAGAAATAGCGCTCCTTGGTGGTATCTAGAGCTACTTGTAGCGGAATCAGTTACACTTATTCTGTCTATTCTGGGTTTTGTAGTTTAGCTTTTTTCTCTCCTTTTCTGTGTTCCTCTAGTCGGGCAGGCCGGTGTACTCCTATCTGATTAACACGAGTGTCTTGGCCAGTGATGCCGACAAAGACACTGAGATTTGGGTATCTTATCTCTGGAATGAATATTTTTTCCGGGGTTCATCCCGACGGTCGCTTCCATTGAACAGAGGCGGTAGTTACATACTGGATATGATAATGAATCATATTCTTTTCCCCATAAAAGCCAACGCCCTCGTTCTGACAAACACTCAGCCTGATGGTACTTTTATTTCCTTAGTTTTTGTATCAGCGTTCCTAACGTCCACTTTACCGTGACTTGTGCAGGCAAGCGAGTGGTTGTAGGCTATAGCAATGGCTCTGTGCGTGTGATCGACGTCAAGACGGAGTCGGCCGTCAAGGTGGACTCGTCGAGCAACTTTAACGGGAGCGTCATCGCTGTGACGTGTCATGCTGACAACGTCGTTGCCATCGCAGGGTCTCTGGATGGAGATGTCAAGCTCTTCAATACCAACACTGGCAAGGTGTGGTCTTGAGAGACAGACAACATGACGAGCCTGGTGGTCCATTCTTAACCCTTTCACCCCGGAGTATATTTATGTGTGCCATCTGGGGTGGTACATATGTGTGCCATCGGGGTTGAAAGGGTTAAGGTGATATTCAAATCCCATGCTGTTCAGAGTTGAAGCATTGATCACGCGCAGGCACCAAGACTAAAGGAAGAGTATGATGAGTAACAGTCGTGCTCACAGTCCTGTTTTTGTAGAATGATTACGTGATTCACAGTACTTATCATTATATATGACTCATGGTATACAATAGCTATTTGACTTGCAGTACACAAAATATGGCCAAATACATGTCTGACGTAGAAATATAAGCAAGGACCTTCAGTCAACTTAACAGGTCGTCACCTTCGTGTGGTTGAAGCTAGTCAATATCAACGGACTCAAATTTGATTTAATTCACATAATATGATGCGTTTTTAAGTATGCTCGTGCACCAATTGTAATAACAGTAAATTCAAGCATTTCTTCTATTTCTGAATTAAAATTACACTTGAAGGACCGAGTTTGATGAGAGTGGGCTACCGTTTAATATTTTTCTATATGATTTCAACTGGTTTTCGTTCCTCAAAATGGAAATAGTACCGTAATTGTTATATATAATGAAGTTAAAATTACCTTTAATCTCAAGGCTGCAGCTACCTGCTCTAGAACATACTTAATCTTATGATCATCATAGAAGCCTAGTGAATTTGTGTTGTTAGATGATCATTCACTGTTTTAGACTTTAAAGTTTGAAAAGCTTTTGCTTTTAAAGCAAACGGACTCTCAATAACCAGTTGGGCTCATATCCCATGAATATTGTTTTATCATGGTAGACTTTTTTTGTGTATATCAAGCTCGTCAAGTACACTATTTAGCGCTCTAAGTACTCGATAAAATGTATCTCTTTTTTAACTGTATTCTGTTCTTTTCGTACAAGAAAAGTTAAAATTCTAACCATTTATTTCCATGCAATAACTTTTAATTATTCTGTTCTTGTTTGTTTTTTTCGAAAATGCTTCTATAGAAAACTCATATTAATGTGCAGAAAAGCTCTTTTATGCATGTGTGATATTTTCATCATATTGGGAGTAATTTTATTTTTATCTTCAATTTCATTTCTTATTCTGAAATTTGTATTTCAGGTTCTCCAAAGCTTAAGTACCGAACAGTTCAACTCAGGTGGCTTGCAGCACAAGTACAGCATAGAAGCGGTGGGCTTCTGTTCGTCTGTGCAACATTTAGCTCTGTTTGCAGACATCCGCGGTACCATCATTGTTTATGACACCAACAACCAGGTGAATAAACCAATGGTTTCTGTGACTAGGCAGAGTGTATAGTTCACGAGTCAGGTCAAATGTTTGCCCGAGTAAAGTATTGTGTTCTAGCAGATGGAAGCATTAAATGAATGAATGAATGAAGGGATGATAAAAGAAGTAGGAATTTTAATTTTCTTGGATGGAAGGATTATAAGAGAAAGAGGTGAAGTGTACCAGGCATGATGAGCTTTAACACGTTGACTCCGAAGTGGTACGTTTGTGTACCACTTAGGTTAGGTTCTGTAATTTTTTCAGATCCTTCTAGTGATTATGCGTATAAAGTGAAGTTTTACACCAATCAGGCAATCGGAGGCAACGTGTTAAATATTGTACTGAGTTGTTAAGGGCTGGGTATGTGGTATATGTACGAAGAGGAGTGTACGTGAGTGTGATACTCGTATTTGCGATCACATTGTAGCGCATAAACTTTATTAGGGAGAAACTAAACACGTTACGTTTCAGATGTGCTTAGTTTGCATGAGAGGTGTAGCGACCAGACGTTCTGGGTGCTCGTATTCCTGCTATGGAGTGCTCTCAGTGAGACTGTATTCCCGTGTGTTTTGCTGGAGGCAGCGCTTAGCATATGTAGGATTCTTTCGGTATTCAGAGAAGTATGTACTAGTACTGTCTTTGTCATACCTTGAAATGTGGCTTGTCACAGAGATCTTTTTAAAATCCTTCGAGCACAATCACCTTTCAGTTTGCAGAAGTTCGCTGTGTGTGTAGTTGCTTAGACGTATTTTCCCTATCTTTTTTTTTAAATAAATACCACGACTATCTGATGAAGATAACAAATAACTAACATACTAAGTAGCTCCGACTCTATATTCATCGCCTATTGCGCGACTAAATTAGTCAGCAAAATTTGTTCTTTACGACGGAGACGGGCTTTCAAAGTATCACGAATACTCGACATACATATGTCGATTTTTTCTTAAATTTTAGTCTTTTTGACATATGCCATGAAACTGAACAACACTACTGCAAGGTTAATGATTTGTTGTAAATGTTTGATTTTAAATTGAAGAACAAAAATATTTTTAGGTTAGATTCAAGCAAAATTTATGAGCTTTTTACAAGTATGATTCGAGACACTGAAGACAGTGATAGTTGTAACTAAAGATTCTGAGTTTCAACTTGCCTTCGCAAGATACCCAGTCAGCTTTCCCAAAAGATTTACTTGGTAAATTTAGCAAACTTACCCATAGATTTCAGCAGCTTTCTTTCAGACTCTTGCCATCCGTCTTTGGTTCTAGAGACGTTAAATTTTACCTGTTTTTTTCTCGTATGCATGTGGCATGGCAAAGTTTTAAATTTTCCCTTTAGTCTGGAGAGAAACTTACGTTGTTTTATGGGAAGGTAAATTTTCACGGAAGGATTTCCAGTTTCCTGGACAGGTGATGCGTGAGGACTAGACTTCTGAACGCAACAGCGAAACACGGTACGAACCTTTGAATATTATTGTCCGAGCAAAGGTTGGGCGTTTTCTGCAGCACAGGATTCATTGCAATAATAATTGGTTTCAAGTCCATCTTGGAGATCCGTAGTTACAATTCTGGAGCTAGGAACCTAACGACCGTGCACATTTTGCTCTCATGATGTTAAATTGAACTTCATTACGTAACATGTGTACTACAATCAGGTGGCACGTCACGTGATCACACAACCCGCTGGTGTCACCCGGTTTTGCTTCCCGCCGTCTTCTCCGTACGTCTTCGTCGGCAGCACAGATGGAGTCGTCAGGCAGTACGACGTCCTGGCCGGCAAGCTTTTGTGTAAACTCGTGGGGCACGAGTCGGAAATAATGAGCTTAAGTTCCGACGGGTGAGTAATGGCATGAAGTTTGTGGCACACAAGTAGATAAATATTTGTTGTATAAAATCTTCATTCAAGGTTCTATAGCGTCACTTGTGGGCTAAACGCTTCTTGGGGGCCTAGGTAAGAGTTCATGGGCACCACTCATGAAGGGGTCTCTGAGACCCCTGTCTTTGGATAATGAGGTCTGTCTTTGTCAGCATGCCTGAGAGACTTGGCGTTTGTCAGAGCATTTCTGTATCTAGCTATACACCGCACAATTATTAACACGTATTGTGGAAGATTTTTTGATCAGTTTCGTTGTAAGGTTGGTTATATTTTTCATTTTCTGTTTTATACTTTCTCTTATGATAGACAGTCTTTCTGTGCAAGTGACTAGCATCTTCTATTATTAATCTGTTAACTTTGTATTTGTTTTGTCACTGTTATAACGCTCGAATTGTCTTCGGTTAGTCGCATGACGTTTACATGTGTAAAGAAATAGCCGTATATCTTGTATCTATGGAACAACAGACGTTTACTACGACAAAAAGTGGAGTCTTGTTCTATTTTTCCGGCTTGCTATGGCAAGGTGGCAAATTTCTCGCACATTTTGGGTGACGGGTCTGCCAGACAAAGGCGCTTCGAACACGCATTCAATGAGATGATTTAATAAAAATTTCTTGTTACAGGACGGGCAGTATTTTGGCGAGCACTTCCAACGACAAGATAGTCAGAATATTCAACGTCAGCAGCTCGAACAAGAGCTGACGCAAGGTTGTTTAATTGAATAAACTGTGTCAAGAAGATGCATTTCTTTGGCGCTTCAGTGAGTATCCCCGATACAATTTAACTGAAGTATTTGCTTGCGCTAGTTAAGCGTAATAGCCCATCTACTGTCAATTAATTGGGGACCAGAATGTCAATTGAAGTTTTAATTTTTAGATTAACGTTTTTAAAAATATTAACGCGTGTGTTCAAACACGAGAATTTTATCATGCGTTACACCTTCGCAATCCCTCTGTGGTAAACGTAGGTTATAATACATTGCATCTCCTTATGTCTCACATGAGACAACATGCATTTAATTAACTATTCTGTACAGAGGTTGACTAATATAGTTTAGTTTAAGGTTCATAAATGGACAGCACGCATATTGTCCATGATTTATTTGTAATACAACATATGAACATGTAATGTGTTCATCTCATCATGAGCAAATAGTAGCAAGTTAAAATTCTGTTTCGAGGTATGACATTTAAAAAACTTGCGAAAACAAGTTTGAAAACTTTAACATACAGCGTGTTTTATGAATTAATATGAAAATATAAAACTATTCGAGGCCAGGAAACGCTAACTTTCACAACCCATGCAAAAAATAAATAAATCCGTTAATAGATTTACGTAGGCAAGGTAGAAGCATAGCTGTTCATGATAACGTACTTCGCAAGCTAATCTGAAGACATATTGATGCCCAGTCTCTCCATGGTCCAAGAAAAGTGTTGTGGGACAGGAGCTGTGAATATCAAACTGGTGGAAGAGTCCTTTATGGCAGAAGTTTTGTTCTTTATTTGAATTTTGCCTTCTTTTTTCAGAAGTTTATTTTGATGATCTTCATCGACACCTACGTTTCCAAATCTGTGATCTTCGTTTGAACTTGAATTAAGAGGCGTATTATCGTCTTCGTCGGTATCAACTCTATCTGCTTCAGTAGCCGCTTGCGCATCTCCCGTCTCTGAAGAAGAATGCTTGTCTGGTGAATGCTTGAAGCATGTAAGATCTTGCTCTTTTCTGTTGCTGTCTCCGCCCACGTAATAACGAGGCAGAGTCACAGTGCGCAGGTGCATCATTAGAGGCATCAAGTCTTGAATGGAGGATACCAGTTCAAGCTTCTTCAACAGCTCGTACGGGTAAGGCTGTAGAAATAAAAAGATATCAATTTTACGTCAAAATAGCTCACCATGTTCTATGGGATAAAATTGGAGAAAATAATGAATCAAGTCCCGTGGCTTTCAGAACAACAATGAGGAAGTCTAGCAATTATTTTCATCTACATATATAATAGACAATGTATCTGTACGTGTCCGTCCCATTACTGCCTATCTATTACTGAAGAAAAATTATTGAACTAAAATCAGAACGGGTACGCATGTATTACAAGCATTGTATTGTGGATACGAAAGGCGCCAGATCACTGTGAAATACTTCATTTTTCCGTTATTAGCTTTCTTCTCTTACACACCCATGTTATCGCTAGAAAAGATACAGAATATAAGTTTTGTATATATTCATGAAAAATATACAGATGCTGATAGAACCCCGGGTAAAAACTGAAAAACATTTATTTCATAGATCCTTAATTTTGTTACTTTCAAATCAAGGAATTTCAACGGGTATTATCTTAGTCATGTTATCGGTCGATAAGATACAGAATGGAAGTTCTGTATATATAAATGAAAAGTATTCATTTAAAACCCAATAATTCATCTTAAATCTTTAATACATTTATCTTTATAATCATTTTAAATTAGTCAAATCTAAACCGTGGAATTTTCACGGGAAATGTACAGTTTAACACGTTAACCGCCACATGTACCACCGGTGGTACATTTGAGGATTTCACTTACCGCCGCATGTACCACCGGTGGTACATTTCCAAATTTTTAATAATTATTTTCAAAAATTAATTTAAAATATTTACGGAAGGTTAAATGATAAAGTCGTAAAATGGTAAAGTCGTGGCGGTAGTGACAAATCTCTGCTATCAGGCATGGCGGTTAACGTGTTAAACATATCTAGTGCAGTAGCGCTACGTTTCTGACTCGAAAATATGAAGACAACGCGATAAAATATAACTCACAGGTTGAGAGGAGTCTCTGGTGTGAGGCACAGGGACGGGGTTGTCCAGTAGGTACGCCACCCTCCCTCCGTACAGGTGGTCCCCCAGTGGCAGGGCCAGATGGTGAGCAAGCCACACCCTTACGCTGTGGTGCATCGTCCGCGACACACCAACCTGTCCAACCAAATGCTCTTAAAACTATTTCCACACTTCATGCAGTGTAAAACAAGTTATACTTTCTGGCATGGTATTTGGTTAAAGATGCGACATAAAGTACAATGAATTCTTACTTCCTATGTTTTAAAATATGATACAAAGGACAAGATCCAAGACGCTAGATACATGGTTGCTTATTTGAACTATTTTTAAAGTACAAAAATGTTACTATTTAAATTTCAGTTGAATACTCGATGAAATAGAAACCACAACTTTTTAAATAAGTACGCCATTGGCTTGCAATGAAATACGGGCGTTTATTTCCTATTAATAAAATAATTTCAATAAACACTAACCTTTCTATAAGATATGTTCGCATTATTTCCAAGAAAATCTAAACCAATAGTGAAAGAACAAAGCACCTTCCTGCATATAGTAAACACAGACACTAAAGCAGAACGCTGTAATTGTAACAAAATAAGTATATTTC
The DNA here is from genome assembly GCA_006783055.1 of Trinorchestia longiramus. Lineage (NCBI taxonomy): Eukaryota > Metazoa > Arthropoda > Malacostraca > Amphipoda > Talitridae > Trinorchestia > Trinorchestia longiramus. Next base: position 78,666 of record VCRD01002182.1, on the reverse strand, counting down.
ACTATACTTCTACTATATGCTGTGCGATTATCATGAAAATTGATTTTAAAAGCTGGCACATAGAAATACTATTTTTTAAACCTCAGTCATACAGTACACATGGCTTTCACCACAGGCTTGATTTCCTATTTGATGCATACTACTCCCTTTTCATTTTATAAGCGTAGGTAGATTGCCCAGCAAGTGAATGTCTGGCTTATGACAAACGTTTTATAGCAAGTATATTGTTTGGTAATGCTTACCAAGACTCCCAATATGGCAGATAACTAGCACCGGAAAACGAGAGACTGTATCGAAAATACACTACGCATAAGCACACATCCGACACTTTTACACAAAAACGGCCACCGACTGCTACCAGTACAAAGAAACACACGTACATAGTACACTCGCTTCCTTTGTTCACACATAACAGAACAATTGCTCTGGTAAGTTAAAATTACCTCTTCATTTCACCCCCAGAGCAAGTTCCGTGAACGCTGTTCAGTGTTCACGCTATCATGTACTTTCACGAAAAATTACGCGATCGCAGTTCAGACACAATGAAACACTCAGTGTAGTCACCTCGTAGCAAGTGTAGGGCAAGCTTTCTTGTAAAACGTAACCCAGAATCTGTAATAAACTATGTTGTAGTAATGCTTCATGGAAACGCGAACTGGCACATGAACTAATGCTAGCTTGCATTTGAAGATATACACTGTACCTCCTGCACGTCAAAACAGTCAACCATTAACTTATGGGCAAACACGCAATTCATGATTCACGCAAAATGCAACCTACGTGCTAAACTGCAACCCATTATCATCTTATACATAAAAACACCACCCACACATACTACTTACCATCAACCTACATGCCTAAACACTATCAACCTATATGAGAGAATACCACTTACCATGAACCTACATGCCAAAAGACAACCTACACTCCAAGGCCCGCACGAACACGAATCACTGACCTGCACTAACGCAGCCCGCGTGGTCTCGCTCTCAGCCAGTGTAGAATGTGTGGCGTAGAAGCGATCAACCAGCTGTTGCCTAACTCTACTGGAGCTCGGCGTGAACTCCAATACAGCCTGAACAGAGTATAACAAATCAAAGAGTAGCCACCAGTAATAAGTAAAGAAAATGCATAAAGAAAGGTTCAGCAGCTGAATTCTAGCACAAATGGAGTAGTTAATAACTGCACCTCAAAACATTTATGAGAGATGGCCAAGTTTTGTGAAACGGAAGAGAAATAAGTGTCGTAGACAATAAGAAGATATAAACTCGTAATACCTTCAGTTAACATTTGAAAAAATTACCCCAGTGAAAAATTAAATTAACTTCGGAAAGTAATGGATAGTAATTGATTTCTGCTTAACAATTTGTTTCATAGTATGAATTTCCATTCGTAATTTTACAATTTCAGCTTTAACAGCCGTATCAACTTTAATTCGTTTTGGTATGGTCACAAATGTTGCAGTTATGATAAGTAGCCTATATCTTCATTTTCTCTGTTTGCTATTGCGACAAAACCAATTATTTAAAATTTTCCCTATATTTTCAAAAATCTGTCCCTTAATTTTTTTACACTCAAAAAGTAGTAAAATGTTAAATCACTACAGGTATTATTTTTCCAACCTGCAAATCTGAGAAATATTTCAAGTACTGTGTGTACCAAATCGCTAAACCAAAACAAAACAGTGTACCAAACCGCATGAAATCTCAAAATACTATTCTCATTTTCTGAACATTTTCTCCTTAATTTATTCGTAGGCTCAACGTTACACAGCTAGAGTAGAGGGCTCACCACTTTAGCACCAGACGGAACAGTCTCGGACCGCAGAGCAGCCAATCTGTAGGGCCTATCGCTGGGGTAAGCACGGTTGCGCGTCACCACCCAGAACTGCTTCATGCACACCTGCATGGAGCGAGTGATACGCTTGTTGTACGTTATTCTGTTCTCGCATTTCTTGTTCTTAGTCAGGACCAGCACACCGCTCTGCCACCTGGGAAGTAGGAACACAATATAATAAAAAGCCAGGTGTCCCCTTAAATAAATAAATTTACATACATTTTTGTGCGTAATTTCTCTCTACGTTATTACACTATTAATATCCGTAGTTAAATCCGTAGACTTTCAGGTATGTAGATTCTTAACCGTTGGAGTTAAATCTATAAACTTTCAGATTAAGTCTGAGAATCTGTTGCTCAAAGTTCTTTCAAATTCGTGATATTAAAACCCGTTATTTTTAACAGGCACACTAAAACAACATGCTTCTTTTAAAATCGTTTTGTGAAACAATTTCTGTCATTTGCTTTGCTGCAGTATAAGGCAATGCTCAGTTTTTTACCAGTAAAAAACATTTTAAACTATTTTAACAGCGACAATGAAAGAAGATCAAAGAAATGTATAGTTTCAAGAGATAGCAAAGACTGAAATGTCTAAAAAGCATTTCTACGAGAAATACTCTATGATAATCCTTACTTCTAACAAGAGATTAAAAATAACAAGGAAACAAATGAAGGAGTTCAACTATTAGTACCAATCACACTTGACATAAGAATTCCTAAGCAAGCAAGACAAATTTCCAGCAGGCTGCAGAAATAACCCAGAAAAGCACCAAGTTCTCAGGTGGTGACTTGAACAGCAGATGTGAGCACACCAACTTTTCTCTTCTCTAAATCAATATTGTATTTTATACCAGAAAGATTGATCTTGTGCGTAAATGTAAGAATATTTTCACTATTGACGATACCATCAACATGAAACCTATAAAGAGTTGTTTAAATTAAATTCATCAGCATTTATGAGACTAGAGAAGCTCCAGTAATAAAGCGCCATTCTGGCTACAGTGAACCAAACGAAAAAAGTGTACCAAACCGCATGAAATTTCCCTTCCATAATCTATTTGATTTCAAAACTCAACGTCTGTACTCTATGGACAAATAAAATAGCATGATTAATATTGCACTTCTGTGACCGATACTCCTTTTAAACTAAACCGCATTGGCCAGTCTAATTAACATGAAGGTATCAGGATCCAGGCCACGAAACTGCTAAAGGGCATATAAGTTTGAGGTTTACCAATACTTCTCCAAGTCTCAGTCACTACCACAGAAATTTCCTTAGTTGAGTGGCATTTATTAAAACACGACTGGTTTTTACAGAATTTCCTCATTGGTTAATTTAAAATGTGATATTCAATTATAAAGGACAGTTAAAATTGATGCAAGTTTTGAAAGCTAAGTAACAATATTGTCACAACATGCATGGGGGCGAATAGTTACAAAACGCTGGACCCTCAAAACAGGCGAGTGCACAAACACGTGGAGGTCGTCAGCAGAAGAATACCCTCCTGCACTCTTCAGCCATCCGACATACCTGCGAGTTACGGGTGACTTTCTTCTTCTCAGTAGGCGACTCTAAGCAACGCGGTTGGTACTACTGCATTAGAAGTCGTGAATGAGGTTCCTCATTAAAACTACAAACGGCATGTCAAGCATGAACTTCTAGTCATCCAAACTGTGCAAAACATAACTTATTAGCGCAAGTCCCCTCACAGCACAAGCCTACGGGATCTTTTGAAATTAACCCTTTTCGAGTGTGCTGGAACATTTATGTTCCCCCGTCATTTTTCAGAAGCCAAACAGGCTATATATGTGCTAGAACCGCATTGCAATAGATCGAAACAGACATTTATACATACTACAATTAGTAAACCATTTCTACTATGCCACCAAGTTGCTAATCCCTCATTTTTACCTGTCTAAATAAATGACAAGAATGCCAACTGGAATGGGTCGCAGGCTACAGAAGCTGCATACATCACAACCCCAGCACTAGGAACTCACTTCTCTGGTGCGATGGAGACCTTCAGGTCCGGGGCACGGACAAGTTGTCGCAGTTCAGGCATCACGTCTGTCAGAGTGATCGAAGGAGGTGCACGACCGTAGCTTACTTTGGAGTTTGTGTTCACTTGTGCCAGTCCGTACGGCTTGTTCAACACCAAAAGGTTATCTACGAAGATAGATATACAACGCTAACAGTCTATTTTCGTCACTTGAAGGCTATGTTCCCTAAAGGAAAAAGGGTTCGTCAACTGTTCTTCAGATGGGTAATTGGCCTTCAGTTTAAAATAATACTGTAATACAAATTTGTGGTTTTCTTCTAGATGAAAATGACATATACACCTAATGTGAATGAAAAATAAACTATAAACTGATGACATTATTTGGATCGAAATGCGATGAAAGACAAATTTAATATCAGTAGTCAACGTTTAATTTGTAATTCCACACAGAATATAACTATGAGTTTAAGGTATTAACCAAAAGAAAGGCATCCAAAAATTGAATATTATGAAGAACAATGACACATGCCTTCAAAATGTGCATATAATGCAATCAAGAGTGAACCTTACGCATATCAAAAAACTTACCATTATCAAAAATTTGTGAATCCATAAGAACATCGATAAGTTCATTCTTTGTTGTCCAAGGATAGATTGAGGAGTATACGTGGGATTTAACTTTTTTCTCATGAATATTGAAAATTTTTTCTCCATTATTTCCAGATTTTAAAGTTTTGCTCTTAGAGCTACGAAAAGATTGTTTCTTTGAACTATTTGCTTTGTTTGCTTTCGTTTCTGGCTTTTTATGATCAGAAGACTCTTCAATAATTACAGCAGTGTTTGGAGAATCCTGGAAAGGGTAAAAATTATGTTTATTGCCAGGTATTCAAGAAATATAGTTTTATGGGCCCTCAACTAGATTACAATTAAAAACAAATTAGGAAACTAATATATATATCATATATCTTTATTATTAACTGCCATTTGGGCTCAAGTAAGGCAATAATTAGCATGAAACTTAGTGATGATTTTGAAAAAAGCATACTGGTAAAACGGAAACAAACACTGAAGCAAGAGACAGGTTTTTCAGTATGAAAACCACCGACAACATAAGATAGCAGAAATAAAAAAATCCAAAAACTTCACCCAACACCTAACTCTTGTGGCAAGCACTGTTGATTCCAGAGTGCACAGCTAAGAGAAACATAGCATGAAGTCCATTAGGTACACTGAAGAGGTCAGACACTAACACATGGCATACCCCCTCATTAATAAGTTGAATACACCCTCCTCGAAGGATAATTATAAAAATGCCATACATGAACTAGGCCATTATCTTAAAATATGGTTCTACGAAGTAAATTTACTAATTAATGAGAGGTTACAATTACCGCTTGGTTCCCACTCAATATATAAATAGGTTGACAATTCCTTCATAAAGTTACACAAGAAACAACTTGTTGAATTTATAACTGTTTAGGCAGTCATATTGAGATAAAGATTTGAAAATAATTCAATTTGAGAAATAAAGCTTTTTGATAATAGTTTTATTACTAAAAACTGCAAATATTGGCATTCTTGAAGAAAAAAAGATAAATCATCGCATAACATTTTAAAAACAATTTACAATGGAGTAGTTTTCAAAGGAAGAAGTAGAATAATTTTCAGAGAATCTGACGTCAGAGCTATTCCTAAATTAAACATGTCTAACCTCAATTGATTAGACATAGTTTCACCAGTCCAGTCGACATTTTAACGGCTAAAATCAGCACCTCACGACCAACAAGTGACCGGCAAAGAGGACTGGTAAGCTAGAGACATTTCAGGATCTGCAAGCCTCTTCTTGAGTACATAAAAAGTAACAACAAGTGTATTCAATGGTATTTTTCTCTGATTTAGCCCTCAAAGTATACTGACGAGGACAGGCATCAGACATAGCATTCCTAGTCAGTGTATTTTCCATGTGGGATATAGTCCATTACAAACCTCCTCTAAACTATACGACATGTTCTGTGAAACCCTGAAGCCTATTCTATCAGATAAGAAAGGTAGAATAATTAAATGCTATTCCAGGTGCTTGCTTTCGTGTGTTCATATTTTTGAACTTCCTATAGCTTGTGGAAGTTTGCAATAAATCTTAACATTTTGCTTAAGCTTTATTCCTTTGCATTTATATTCAGAAATCAAACAAAGTTTAGTTCAATTTTCATCATGGTTGTTAATCTCAGTATGTACTGAATATGAATATGATGAAAACACCAAAATAGTGTATAATTGGAACATAACTGTGAAAAGTTAATACATCATACAAGATTCACAATATGGTAAATTTGAAGCATGGATACCATACTTGATCATATATAAACACACACCATACCTGATCATAAAGGGTGTGGCAAAAGTCACATGATATATTCAGAATTAATTTATGCAAAAACTACTTGAGATAAAAACTTCGGGTCAATTGCAAACGAAAGAAAGGGTTTTGGAATTTTTATTCAAATACGATATCATCTAAATGTTCACCATGTTGGTTTATGCACATGCGCATTCTTTTCGTAACAGAATCCATCACTTTTCTTAGCATCTCGGGAGGAATGTTGCGAATCTCATGAGAAATGTTCTCTTTCAAATGTTTCAAAGTACAAGGCCTATTAATGTATACTTTTGACTTTAAGTACCCCCATAAAAAGAAATCCAAAGGGGTCAAATCACAAGATCTAGGAGCCCAAGAAATATCACCAAAACGTGAAATTAATCGATTTGGGAAAATTGTCTTCAAAAGTTGAATTGATTCCTTTGCTGTATGGGCTGTTGCACCATCTTGTTGAAACCACATATTCCCATCTCGAATTTGAGATCTTAAATATTTTTCAATGAATTTTCGATATGCAACTCCAGTTACAGTCGCAGTTTCTCCATTCTGATTTTCAAAAAAATAGGGACCAATAACCAACCCTTTCACTTGTCATACTGCACCAAACAGTAACCTTTTGTGAGTGAAGTGGGATTTCATGCACAATTTTTGGATTTTCAACACTCCAATATCTACAATTTTGTTTGTTCACATGACCGGAAAGGTGAAAATGTGCCTCGTCAGACATTTTGAACATTTTTTTCTTTTGAAGACAATTTTCCCAAATAGATTAATTTCACGTTTTGGTGATATTCCTTGGGCTCCTAGATCTTGTGATTTGACCCCTTTGGATTTCTTTTTATGGGGGTACTTAAAATCAAAAGTATACATTAATAGGCCTCGTACTTTGGAACATTTGAAAGAGAACATTTCTCAAGAGATTCGCAACATTCCTCCCGAGATGGTAAAAAATGTGATGGATTCTGTGCGAAAAGAATGCGCATGTGCATAAACCAACATAGTGGACATTTAGATGATATCCTATTTAAATAAAAACTCCAAAACCCTTTCTTTCGTTTGCAATTGACCCGAAGTTTCTATCTCAAGTAGTTTTTGCATAAATTAATTCTAAATATATCATGTGACTTTTGCCACACCCTTTATATAGACAATCATTTATTAGCAGGAAATATTTTTTTGCAGTCTATAATCGAGGCTTCAGTTCACATCTTGAGACATTGCCCACAAAACACAAAAAATTTGGTAAGGGTATTGACTTTTGCACATTTATCCAAAAATAAAAATTTTAAATCAACAATCTCTACCGATACTCACACTGCCTGCAGCATCCACCTGATTACAGCGCAATAAAGTTACTCCACATTGAGGCTCTCCCACTTGATTCAAGACGCATGCAGGACCAAAACCTCTGACTTGAGCTAGGCACCCACCAAGACGACCACACAGTTTCAGGTGCAGCATGTTGAACAGGCAGCAGATTCTGCAAGAAATAAAGTTGTACATCAGAATCAGAAACTGCATCTCTGAAATGAACACAACTGAAAGGAAAGCAATGAATCAGATAATAGCATTTACTATGAAAGAAAGAAATGGGTCCACACTTCAATATGCTCTGCTTCGCTGCCACAAAACATACATTTAAAAATAATAAGTATACAGTAGAAAGAACGCTTCTGAGAATTGATTTCTTGAAATACATACTATACATTTTCACAGCGGCAGTAGAGCAAAAAATATTTTCATCAGCAGTATCCTCTAGAGTCTAGAGCATAAAAGGCAGCCTTAACGAGAGCTTTCAGCTGGAAAAAATCTTCAGTTATGTTACTGTCAGTGTGGCTATTGATTTCATAAGGATATTTGGCCCAAATTGTTATTACAACTTTACCATTTGTGATATAATTTCGAGTCATACGTATTTATGAAGAATTCAACTCTCATCTACATTTGACACTGCTATCAATTAGATGGTGTTCTCACCATTTGGCATATGAGACAAAACTATTTTCCCCTAGATTCTCACAATTTTTTTCATTTCAGGCTAACCGCCTTGTTTCAGATAAGAAGATAAGGGTCTATAACTTGTTCCATCATTTTTTAAAACTGAGTACCAGCATGTACAATAAACTTGACCCTTTTATATGAAATGGCTGTGCATCACACAACTGTAACTTGATCATTGATTATATGAATATTATTTCTAATTCACACTGATACTCTAATTTAGACCTATGCCAATACAAGCATCTATACAAGTACTATAGTATAACAGCTAAAAACATGAATAAATTAATACCATCAACATGGCTACTATGAAGCACTCTTTAACCTATCTTGATTGACAACAGTAACTTATAGTAAACTAATCCATTCAAAGAGTATTATTTGATTGTGCCACAACTTATCTAAATCCATTTGAGAAAACCCAATTATATAATAAAAAATACAACATTGACAAGTAAAACTTTCTTATGTACACCAAATTTTCAAATGAGCAAGTTAAACTGGTTCTCATTCATTTTCTAATTGCTTATGGTACCTTAGTAAGCAACCACTGTGCAAAATTATCACTGGTCAGCTCCTCGTAGTGTCTGGCAGAGATGCTTATGGACTTGCCTCACAGCCTCAACTCTTTCAGGTGTGAGAGAAGGATCCAAGTTGAATTTCTTAAAATTTTCTTCTTCTACAGTTTCAGAGCTTTTGTATAGAGACCTGAAAAAAAATTGATGAAAGAGGAGAAACTGTAAATCAGCTCATCAGTTAGGATTAACATCAGAAAAGTTAATATTCTTATCCCAACACATAACTACATACTAATATGAAATTAACAAAACCATAAGTTTTTATGTATTTACTGTTATAGCATCAGCTGACAATGTTTTACACTGCAAAGAAAGAGTTTTTCCTTTGCACAATAAATATTTTTTTGTTGATAAAGCTTGATAATACCTAGACATTTTTTCTGAAAATTTCATCAAGTGATGGATTCAAATACTTGTTTTCAATTTCTGTTATGCTAATCAAGGTTACCTATGTGTACTTGCTTAAGTATTTTCTCCAGTTGCCTCATTTTTTTCATTTGTGGTAAAAGTAAGGTCATACTAACCAAAGGTTATTCCAAGCACTTTACAATATAGAAAGCTTAGATACAAATACAAAACGGAGTTTATTGCTTGACTGGACTGCAGCCACATCTGAAGAGATTATACAGTAGATTTGGAAACATACATATTTTACAACACATACATAGGATTATTATTTTCATATCTATGATACAAGCCTATTATGAAAATAGAGCATCAGTTCTCCTGCATAGAAAATATACATGACACTATAAATTCTCACTAACTTAACAGCATCATAGAAATGAAGACAGAGGAGCCAGCCAAGTTTAATACAAATATGTTTAAAAGCTAATTAATCTTATAATTATATTTGAAGATGTTGAATAGAGATTGTTATAAGATTAAAAAAGAAATAATTTATTACATCTTTACACATACACAAGTATTTATACAAACATACATAATGTATACACACAAACATATCTTACCTAATTTATAATTAGTACAACTGAGACAGTTGCTCAAAAAAGTGAACTCAAGATGCTTCACTTACAAGGCACTCTGAACGTGGGAGTAGAGTATGGCCCCCACTGCAATGCTCAACAGTCCAGAACTAATAATAGCAGACTTTCTCAATTTTTTGATGGTTCTGAAAAGGTAGAAGTAACAAATACATATAACAAGCATAGAAAACCTGAAAATGTTTGAAATTGAAAGCACAATCAAGCTTCAATTTTGAATGTAGTTTGTTTTATTTACATTCAAGTCATTGAAGTTCAACCATTGAAAGTATGAGTTCAATATTCTGTAGAACAACAGACTAATCAAATAAGTGAAATTTCAAAATCCTTGATTAAATTAACACCACTTGAAATTTTACATTTTTAGTATCACCAAGTGTCATCTAATCAAGTACTAGAAAATTCTGACTACAATTAACTAATTACATTGCCCAACAATGAAAATATTTCACATTAAAAATTAGTGTATTCTTATGTATTTTCACTGGTAAAAGTTGCAAAACATCATAGAATTGACAAATTAGCTTTTGCTTTGGAGATACAGACACCATTTTTTAAAGTCTACATTTTTAGTATGAAGGAAATTTTATTTTTGGGAGTTGTCACACCTCTCAACTAACAACAGAATGTCTCCCAGAAGTTTGTAGGTTGTAAACATGATGCCTGCTGCAGTGACTAACTTTTGTACTTTTTGTTTTTATTTTTTCAGAATTTCTGGTTTTGGATAATTTCTGTTCCATTTGTGGTAAAATAACATTTTCATTACAGAAACAATCTCATGGCACTTGTAGGAACTGCCTATTGACAATACTTTGGTATGAAGGTATGGGACCAGGATAAGTCATAAGCTCCATGTATATGTTGCAACTCTTGTTCAGTTATACTGCGAGAATGGCTGAAAAATAAAAATGATTCATAGCTTTTGCTGTCTCGATGGTTTGGCAGTTGCTTATAAACCATGAAGATGACTGCTACTTCTGTGTGACTCCACATATAAAAGGATTGTCAATGAATAAAAGAGGAACACTTTAGTACCTGAATCACCCTTCCACATCCCATGATACAAATTTTAACAAAAAAATGATACACCACACCAACTCAGTTAAGGAGAATTGAGTAATCTCATTTCAGACCTAGACTCATCATGGAAGAAAACAACTTTTCAGGTCAAGCTTACAGTAATGGATTCTTTTCTGAACCTGATGTCACAGTCTCTCAGTACAGAGAGCATCAGAGGGATCTGCTTCCTTTTATTTTTTGAGAAGAAAAGCAACCTGGTTGCTTGCTGCAACATAAATGGCTTGATGAAATGTTTAAATTTGAACCATGATTCAACTGAATCGAGGCTATTTATAAACTCACCAAAGCTTAGTTTGAAAGCATTACCACTTCACAACAGTACCTGTACTCTTTCTATGCTAATTGGTCAGGCAGTTTACATGAAAAACTTATGCAAACATGACAACTCTCCTTAACTTAACCAAATACACTAACAAGTGAAAAATCTGTGGCAAACTCAAAGTCATCACAGTACTCTCACAAATGAAACTAGGGTACACAAAGTACTACTGCTTTTTATGTATGCAGGGCAGTAGGGATGCAAATGCACATTACATTTAAGCAGTTTGACCTGCACAAATTAGCATTTCTTGCAAGAAAAATGTCATTGCTGAAACTTTCATACATACAGAAAGATGTTCTTCCACCCCTTCATATGAAGCTACGTCTGATGAAAAACTTTGTTAAAGGTATGAAACAAGGAAAGACTTTTAAATACCCAACAAAGAAATTTCCTAAATTGAGTGATGCAAAGGTTTAAAGGCATTTGTGTTAGATCACAAATTAAATAATTTATAAATGATCTTGCATTTGAGTTTTGGAAGGGAAAGAAAAGCAAGCTGAGAAAGTCTAAAAGAAAGTTATGCATGAATTTTTAGGCAACAAAAGAGAAAACTAAAATCACTTTCTGACAGTAGTTCTGAAAAAAAAAGTTGGATGCAACATGCTCCTTAAAATACACTTTCTACAGTCCCATCTAAACTTTTTCCCACCTAGTTGTGAAACTGTCAGTGATGAACATGGATATATGGGTCAATTGAATGAAGGTATGTTTTGCAGATTACTGCTGGTCTGTGTGTAAGAATGCTTTAAAATTCACTTTCAAGAGGTAAACAAGAGGAAATCAATTTCACAAAGCTACAACATGATTCTCTTCACACACAACCGCCTGACAGGTACTGATCCATCAATATAGAACTCTCAGAATGTAACTGTCACTGTAGAAATTTAAAATCACCTTTCAATGTCACTGGCATATGTAAATAAAATGCATTATTTTCTCATAGTTTATTCAAAAAGTATATATCCACCTACTATTTAGCATGGAATTTTTGAAGTTCTAGATTAAAATCAAGCATAAATTAGCAAATAAATATTTCAAATTTATTTGAGAACACTTTAAGGTTACACCATCAAAATAGTAATTAGAAATGAGAAAAATTTCCAGGTTGCTATTTTCAGAGAGTAAGTACTCCACACACGTTTTAGTACGTGCGTGTAGAAAAAGTCAATTCAGGGATCAAATAATATTCCTCCTCATCTATTATTTTGAATTTAGTGCCACTAACAGCTTTTGCCTAAGTTATATAGAATAATTATGAACAACACTAGAATACTATTGCCATAAACATTCTCAAGTCCATGTTTCATGAACAAGACCCCAATGACAGGTATACACACAACATACTGCAACAACTACAACAATGTGGCACACATGAGAAAAACACTGGGATGCCACCCTACAGTATGTGTGTGTTTTAGATGGAATTGAAGACCATAACAAGGAAACCAGTCAAAGCTGGCCCTCAAGTATAAGTCCAAGTCTATGCACACAAGTTAGTACACTACTGAAATTATATGCAAACGAAGCTCACATTCATAGTGTTGAAGTGCCAAAATAAAAAGAACACCATGCGATTGGCTTAACCATTTGCTGCCTGAAATAAATTTAGCAGTTCACTCCTTCTGCACTGCTTGTGTTGAAACTAGTAACCCGTTGTGAATAATAATGCAACACTTGACTGAGCACAAACAAAACATTTTCCGTATTCGTCACACTCCTCTGCTAGACTCTGTTTTTAATTACAGGCGCTATAAGCATTGCTTTTCTCTGTAACGAATTCATCACAGCCGGGCGTAAAGTGTTAATATGCACACAGGGCGTATTAAATAGAAGTCTTTAATAAAACGTCTCAGATATGAAATTTTGGAAAAATTATCAAAAGATATTTTTCTCTTTCAGTTATAAATATACTTACATCATATTTATCTCAAATCAAATGTTTTAAATTTTAGAACAAAAAACTTAGCGCACAAACTTGAATTTAAAAGCGAGGGCTACAAACAGCCGGCCCTTTCATCAAGCCTAAACAAAATGTAATCTGCCGTTTGGTGTAGAACTGTAGATTACGGCTTTGTAGTTGCGGAAATCAGAAAATGCTAATTACATGATTGCTGTTATCTGCTGACTGTGTGGAAGATTAGTGAAAGGTTTTAATTAACAGTCAAGAAGCACCTAAATGAATGAAAAATATAAACATTAATGCTATTTTTTATTTTACTATTAATTAACTTTCCAAATTTTTACGCTTAGCTTAGACTTGAGGGCCGGCTTTGGCTGGAGCCTCTGTCACAGATTTTAATTCCCTCTAAAACACACACAAACAACAGGGTAGTTTCTCAGAGTTATTTGTCTGTGTAAAAGAACTGCTTAAAAATAATTCCTCACAAGCCCCCGTGGTTATTCCATGCAAAAAGAACCATAGTAGCCAAGTTCTAGTCTTGAGTTATTGTTGGTGTACTTAAAAAGACAATAAATAGCCGTATCGAGTTAGCTCGTCACGAAAGCCAGTGGAAAGCTGCAGCTCAGGAATGTGAGAGTTGAGAAAGACAGCACTGACATTCGTGGTGCTGAGAATAGGGCTGAGAAGCAGTAGTGCTGAGAGTATGGGACTGACCCAGAGCTATTCTTGTGTATACATGATATCACGACTATATGCATTCAAGTTGAAAGGTCAGGGGATTAGAAATTCCCTCAATGTTAGTATTCTCTAATGTCAATATTATTTGAATGTTATTTACGATTGATTACTATTTGAAACTATCAGGTCATCCCATCAGGTATGTATGTCTGAACTTTACCTTCTTTTAAATTGCACAAAATTTAAAGAGTATTTAATAATGTCTAATGGAGCTGAAGGTTATTTTTATGTTTAGATACATATAAACTGATCAAATTTTATTTCAGAGAACAATAAAATTAAATTTGTTTAATAAAAACCCTGCTAACATGGATGTACCTAAGAATCATTGGAGACGCATAATGCTTTATGAGTTCGAGAAAGAAAACTCAGCTGTCAGAGCGGTTAGAAACATTCCATCAGTTTATGGAGAGGAATGTGTGAATAGAAGAGCTTGCAGAAGATGGTTTGAGAAATTAGAATTGGAGATTTCACCCTTGAAGATGACGTCCAGTTGAGTTTGATGAAAAGCTTCTTGAAGCAACCCATGATGAAAATTAAAACGTAAATTTTTCGAGAGCGAATTGTACCAACGCTGAGTTGTTATCAAAATAATTTAAATGAATTTAAATGTTTACCTTAATACATTACACCATATGAAATAATCACTCGTCCCAAGATTTTTTTAATGGAGTTGTATATCATTGCTTGTTAGGATTTATTCAACTAAAATAATGATAGAGACACATGTATGCTATTTGCTTTCAAAACTTTTTTACATATTTATTGAAAATTATACTGTGATCTTAATATAGTTCAAGATTTTATAGGAATGGTATAAGTTTTTCAATATATTTGTGTATAATAAAATTTATTTTTCTGTTTAGAGTTTATCTGGCATGAAGAACTTAAGGAAGAACCATTTGCTCAGTCTGTACTTGTGTGTCCTCGTTCAACAGATGCCGCATTTGTGAGCTTGGTGTTTGAAAATTGGATAAACCTTTAAAATGGCTGTGAGTGAATATTTTTATTTGTTTTCTTCAATTAATGGTGGATTATAATATAATTTAAGGAGGCATTGTTCATTAACTCGAACTGAGTTTTAGAAATGAACTTGATTAGACAAATATTTTCATTTAAACTATCGTGCGGAAAGCGTTAGAATTTGCCATCGTAAAGCATGAATATTTATTATATCAATTAATATGTTCCAAGGATATTAATGAACCTAACTGCTTGCTCATTAAAAGCATTGTCATACTAATTTCAAGTGACTAAGAGAGCTAAAAGAAACTAATATAATATAAAACGTGAATCGTGCATTGAAGTAATATTATTTTGTGTGAAAGTTTTTGTTAAAAAAAATCAAACAATGAGTTTGGATGTTTCGATTGCTGCAAATTTTTCTAAAAAAAACTTCATTGTTTTAGTTATCATACCCTCAGTAGTTCGTAATCAATAGGTTTATTATGAGTATAAATAACTACTCATCTAATCAAATTATAGTTATAAATGTTAAAACTTTGTCTTTTTACGAAGTGTTATTACTCAAAAGTATTTCTAATTTTATTTAGGTTCAACTTAAAAGTGGTTAACTAAAATTAGTTTGTTATATTTCGATTTTGTAGACGAGAGTTCAGTAGGAAAATACACTTCGTTGAGCTACAAATCACCCTAAACCTACATCTTATCTTCAACTCTGATCTTCAACTTGTTCTATTTTGTTTGTATGTCAACATTCTTTTAAGCATTTGTTTAAATAGTGAAAATACAATATTTTCCTTATTTGCTTCTCATAAGTTATTCATCTCAATATAATTCCATCAGTTCCACATTTTTGATGAAGATTTTTTATCTATGAATATATTTGTTTCACTGCTGTTTAATTAGATAAGAAAAATTAATTGAAAAGTTTTTTCTCAGGAGCTGAAATAACTAGCTGAGGCTAAATACTGGTTTCTCAATGTAAAGAGTATACAGATATAGAAAAATTCATGTATTTTAAGCATTTTTTATCAAATGCACTGGAGAACTACTAATTAGAATTTTTTTCTTTAATAGCCTTGTTCCCTTCAATGTAGAGTCTTTAAGGAATGTTTAATTAATTTTTGTATTGTATAAGTCAATTATAAATTAGTAAATTCTTGCCACATGCAGATCTAATAGTATAATTTATAACTAGCAGTGCATTTGTTTTATAATGGATTAACTGCATCTTGTTGAAATGAAGTCATATTCTGTTTTCCATATGGTGCCTCAAAAGAACTCTCCATATTGATGAGGAAGAATGCTTATAATTGAAGAAAAATCCCTATTTCATAGTAATCCAGTGCCATTGGTATCTGTGCACTGAAAACATGAAAAATGTAATATGAAAATTATATTTTTGACACCCAAATGTCAATGCAAGAATTACATTTTTGGGATCTTCTGTTTTCCTTGTAGGGCATAATGTTAAGCAAGTAGAAGCTCTGGTCAACTAGGCCAATTACCATCAGCTAAGAAAGTAATATTTAATGGTGGTAAAATCTCCCAGTAGAGCTTCATTTTTTGATGGTGTCAGCTAAGCAATATGTGCAGCATTATACTGTAAATGCATGGTCCAGATTTATGTATGACTTTCTATGGCAATTACTTATTTTTGTAATCTTTGTCTTCCGTGACATGCAACATGTACGTAACTATACGAGATATTTTATTATACAGGGTGTACACTTGGTATGTTATCCATTATACTTGCTTAATATTTCAGGTTAGCTGTTTTGACTTGGGTTTGTTGATGCTGACAAGACCTAAATAACATTTACTATAGTGAATTTTAGATTAAAATGCCCAAGAGCTAACTGGTTACATTGCTAATTTGAATTATTGGCTGCTATAATTTTGATGGAGTTGTCAAGTTTAGCAATTCTGGAGCACAATAGCTTAATTTTTGATCAAATTTCAAGAGTGATGTTTAAATTGTACATGTGGAAGAGAAAAATACAATGTGTGTCTGATTCATTAAGGATTATGTAAGAAGCATTGAAATGTTTTTGTTAAACAATTTTTTTGAGCAATGCTTAGAACTGAAACAATTTTTCAGTTCAGTTCCTCAGCTCTCATCAGTTCAGGTAACCAGCATCACCTAAGAAACACTCCACCAAAATATGTCCTCTATTTAGTTACAGAGGACGTATGTTTGGGTTTGTGAGGGCCCAGTAGAAAAACAGCAAAAATGAGATAAATAAGACAAGGATGGGAAGAGTCCCAGGGGGTGCACTCTGGGCCACATGCCTCCAAAAGTTGTAGCCTCTAAGTTGAAACTCAAACTTAGAAGATGAAAATCCATGTCCTGGAGAGGTTAAATTGAAAATAGGTTTGGTCCTCTGCTGAATCCTTCTTAGCATCCTTCAAGCAGGCAGTTCCACCATGGAGAGCTGTCAACAATTTTTCAGTTGAGATTGCTTGCACACAAACTTCCAGCTTTCATTTGAAGCTGTTAAATTGTTCTATTACAGCGCGGCCCTAAGAAGCATTTGAAGAGACTTTGTGCTCCCAGGTCATGGCTCCTGGACAAGACAGGAGGTGTGTTTGCACCTCGACCATCCCCTGGTCCCCACAAGCTCAGGGAGTCCATTCCAATTGTTCTGCTAATCAGAAACAAGTACGTTAACACTTGCAATATTGTTAGCAATATTGGAGAAATTTTTATGATTTTGTGGGAGAAGGGATGAATTGTTGTAGAAGTCCAGGAAAATGTTAGATGAATGTTTATAATTTTTGAAGAAACTGGGCTTTATTTCTTTTATAAATTGAGTTGTAATAGTTTTAAAGCTGTTTTGGTTATCCATGGAAGTTAAACAAAGTAAGGATATTGATGATTAAAGCAGGATAGGTACCTGGTACCTTATATATTTTATTAAGTGAACACATTAGTGCAATTTGATATTCTAAATGATAAGTTATGAAATAAGAGCACTTCGTTTGCAATCATGACAATATGCAATTTTAGCTACCGTAGCTACAAGTGCTGAAATTATTTTAGTATAAAAATGGGATAAAGGTGATATGAAAGCATAGAGGTGATTGGCATAAAGTGCAGCCTATCAAGTTTGTTAAATTTTCTACTAGTGTTTTGGTAGTATAAAGTTCATTCCTACCATAGACTTGTGTGGAATGTAAACTTGGTTAAATGAGGCATGACTAAAAGAAGAGCAGATATTCTTGTACTAGTGAGAAGTAGGAATTTAACTTTAATGTTGTTGGGTTATTTCAAATAGTGCAATTTAAGACTATACAACACAGAAAATACATAGTTGCACTGGCATGAAAATTTTAGATTTCCTTTACTGAATTAAGGTAACATGAATAAAACATTCCTAACATTTCTATTTTTGGTCAATCTGCACTCATTATTATCCCTTTTAATATTTATTTTTAACCTTATTCATTTGTGGTCAGGCTAAAATATGCCCTCAACTATGATGAAGCAAAGAAAATCACAATGCAGCGCCTGGTGCAGGTCGACCATAGGGTCCGCACTGACCCTAACTTCCCTGCTGGCATCATGGGTGAGTTGTGTCCTGGCCCCTGCTGATGCACACACCCTACTTCCTTTCAAATTTAGTTTAGAGCAGAAGTTCATATGGAGTGCAATGCCTTAAGGGTTGAAATTTCTGCCTGTGCTTTAGTTTGTTACTTATTCTAAATGTTACTTATTCTTAAAGATTTGGCAATGCAAGGTTTATTGTTAATTTTATGTAGTCTATTTTTGAAGTGAAGTAGACAATTTGTGAGATTAGTAAAGGTTGAAAGACTTGCCACTGTTCAAATGGTAGCTTCCATATTTCAGCTGAAGTTCGTAGAGTTTACGGTATTCTAGAGATGGTTGCAGTTCTGTAACACAGAAGCATAACATGGTCGCGTGCGCTTACGGATAGCTCAAAAAATTATACATAGCAACAAGTTTCCAAAAGCACACCGGCACCAGCAGAACTAATTGACATTTTATTACTGTTACGATATATTAGCCTCGTTCTGTCATTTCAGTTTTTGAGTCTCGCATGGTATGCTTTCTATAAGCTCTGCTGTCACCCATTGAAAATTTTAGGTATTTTTAAAAAAATTATAACAATATTGAATGAAAATCTTTAGGGCGTCAAATTCTGTATCTGAAAACCTGTTTTCTAGTGTTTTAGCTTCAGACGGCAAATCTCGATACTTCTTTTATGCAATTAGTAGTCTTTTTACAGCAATTGGTCACCAATCTAGTAGTCTTGCGTTTAATTTGTTTGCTCATATCGAAGCTGTGTTGATCTTACGGTTATCATGGTCAAAATTGAGCGAGAAAATTGTAGCTTCCATACGGTCGCCGGGACTCCTTGTGGTCAATGGCATACCAAGGAAGCTTACAGAGCTCTTTACGCCTTTTACCTGAAGTTTTGTCAACTTTTAAATGTATTTTACGTTTAGTGATTATTCTGACAAGTCATTAGTTTCCTGATGTTCCACGTCGATGTGCCTTCGGGAATCAGAAAGCAAATGAGGTTTTAATTACATGATCCTTGATAGCAGTGTAGGTTAAGAATTAGTTGGGTTGAGTGTGAATACTTGTTTAAATTGATGTTTATTTCTAAAAATGGTGGGTAATTTTTCTGCGGAACTGAAAATTGATTATACAAGTAAAATTGCTGTAATTAGTACTGATAGAATAAGTGAACTCATTTCAGATGCTCATATCGAAGCTGTGTTGACCTTTTGGTTGTCATGGTCAAAAATTGAGCAAGAATAAAGAAGCTTCCATACGGTCGCTGGGACTGACTACAGCAGTTTATGGCATACCAAGGAAGCTCATAGAATTTGTTAAAAAAAAAATTTCTGGAGAATTTTGCTAAATTCACTGGAGCTTTCTACTTTTAAATATTACTTTTTTAGATATTTGCTTGGAATGTTTCAAGTTTATACACAAAAAATATTTTCAATGTATTTTTGTAAGGTTTGTTAGTCTACGTACATTAGCTACAAAATTGTGTTCAATCCTTTGATTATAATTTAGGCGGAAGATTTGAACATAAAACTTCATTTTTCAGATGTGATTCAGATTGCCCGCGTGAAGGAAAACTTCCGCATCTTGTATGACGTTAAAGGGCGTTTCCTGATGCACCGTATCACCGAAGAAGAGGCCAACTTTAAGCTGTGCAAGATCACCAAGAAGTTCACTGGCCCCAAGAAGGTGCCCATCGTGATCACCTCTGATGGTCGCACTATCCAGTACCCTGATCCCATGATCCGCATCAACGACACCATCGTCTATGACATGAAGGAGAACAAAATCAAGGACTTCATGAGCCTCGAACCTGGTTAGTGTTTTAAATAAGCTCAATATCCTGTAGATTTTTAAGTGCTGATTTCTTGAAATTACTTTTTAACCATTCAAACAAGCCAATATACCGGATGCTGCAGCTGTTTCTAAGGTTAATGAAAAATGATATACAACTTTAGTCTATGGTAGTTGATGCATAGTGCAGTTACTATTCTGCATTTATCTCTAGAACGATGCTCATATCGAAGCTGTGCCAGCTTCGTTGTTTGGCATGGTCAAAATTGAGCGAGAGTAACTGGTCTTCATACGGTCGTCGCGGCTCGAAAGAGTGTGTGACATACCAAGAAGACCAACATTTCGTGTAAAATTATTAGATATTATACTGTTCCCGTAGAAATTCCACGATTTAGATTAGACTAATTTGAGATTATGAAGATGGAACGTATTAAAGATTTACGACGGTTTATTGTATTTTCAATATTTTTTTTATTAATGTATACAGAAGTACTATTCTGTATCTTATCTAATGCTAATATGGCCCAGATAATACCTGTTGAAATTTCTTGATTTAAGTGATGAAATTAAGGATCTATGGAACAAAATGCATTTTTGTTTTACCCGTGGTACCATCAGAATCGTAATATTTTTCTTCAATGTATACAGAACTTTCATTCGTATCTTGCCTAACGATAACATGGCCGTGTAAGAGAAGAAAGTTAATAACGGAACAAATGGCGTGTTGTTATAGTGATTCGGTACCATTGGTATCCACAATACAATGCTTGTAATACATGCATACCCGTTCTGATTTCACTTCAATAATTTTTCTTCAGTAACAGATAGGAAGTAATGGGACGGACACACAGAGACAGCAAGATGGAGATACATAGTCGATTATATATGTAGATACTCTCACGGTACGCAGGGTACAAGAAGGCAGTCCGGCTGGTGGCAGGTGTGTCCCGCCTGCGCGCCACCACCTCGGGTGGCAGGAAGTAATGGGACACACACACATACAGAGAGAGAGATATGAAGATACATAGTCGATTATATATGTAGATATGAAGTTCAGAAATTCCTGATTAGCTTAAAGACGTCTGTTGAACGTGTTGCTTTTGCTTTCGAGGTCTGATGAGGGAATCTTAATTGAAAATATATATCATTGTATGACTGTACAAGTAACTGTAAATTCAAACATGGCTTTATGCGAGATAGTTCTGTAAAGAATGAATACGAGGTTAGATCGCTAACGGAAAGAATGCTTACCAAAACATTCTTTTCGCCTTCAGTGATGATACTAGAAACTTTTCGTGCTCGAGAAGTATGGTTATTGGAAAGGGAACCGCGACTATGATGTAGCAGGAGAAAACCATCGTGATTTGTCATGCCTTGAGTACATGCTTCTCTAAAACTTTTGCATTTCTATGAAAGATATACTATAGGTCGTCCAATCTACAGTAGTAGTCAAATTGTTTGGTTAAAATTCCTTGCTCTTTATGTAAAAAGGTTGTATAAAGTTAGTTTATTGATGAGTAATCCATTTATTTTCATACATATGGCAAAAATAACCTTTTTTACGTTGAATATTAGTTGGTTTAACCTTTAGCTGCGTAAAGTGTTTAAGACGCTCTGAAATTCCAGTGAAACTGAACATTTTAACATTTTCAAGAAGAAAACTTTCTAGAAAGACTGTAAGCAAACGCACACAGTCAAAAACAATATAAATCACTAGAGCTGTACTGAAACGATCTGTGATGTCAGTAGCAGCAGTTTAACAGCCAGATAAATTGACTTGAAATTATTTGATAGACCATGAACAGTAGGCATTGTATGCTTCTATATTGTGTAGAGTATGTTCCTTAATAAAGAAAATAACTAGTAGATGTGCTACTTATGCCTGTTCTCATTGCTCAGAAGTGCAATCAGCACGAGTATTAGCTCAGTTTTGACGTGCCTGTGTTCCCTATATCATGGTTGACATAAGCCTAGGCTTCTTTCTTGTAGTGAGCTCGTAATTGACTGTCCAGTAACCTCTTTATGGTTATTCGAAAAAGACTAATACTATTCGCTAAGCAGTTCACTTACAATCTTCCATTTTATTTAGAAAAAATGAAGCATATAAATGCTGAAAAGTTCACTGGAATGCCCGAGCGTGTTAAAGCACTTGAAGCGGTTAACCCCTAACTGTCCAAATGAATTCATTACTAATTTTGATAAAAACTCTGTGGCTGAGTAATTCATACCTTCAGCTAAACCATACCACGATCAAACGACAACTGGACGTGCAAGGAACTAGCCTAGGCATAGTTTTCAATCTGCTCGTTGCTGTAGTTGGCTTAATTTTAATTTCCAACTGACACCAGATATGGCACAATGAGCATTTAAGGGTTAAAGGAGGTCAAGCTAAATATCAATTAATGTAAGAGACGATATTTTTGCCGTATGTAGGTGAATGAAAAATAACTAACCGTTTTGTATATAACTACGAACTTGAAAAAAAATCATTTGGTCACAACGGTACGTGTTTGATGACGCAGAGGTGCATTTTGTGTGTGATGATTTTGTAGAAAAGTCCCGTACCGGATAATCAGATAAAGTAAAGAATTTGAAAGTTAGCTCATCCATATTCTGCTTTCTCAAGCAATTGTCCGCCGTACTGCACGTCTTCTGTTCAATTCCTATGAGTACGAAGTTCACAGCGAATTTTGCGGAATTTCTAGGTCATTTCGTTTCCTTTCTAATATTCAATTATTTGTAGGCTTGAAATATGTTGTTTTTATGATTTTTTTTGCTCCTTTGTTTAGGTAATCTATCGATCGTAACTGGCGGCCGCAACTTGGGACGTATTGGAGTGATCATCACCCGTGATCATCATGCAGGCGGCTTCGATATTGTACGCATCAAGGATGCTGTCGGCAATGTGTTCGCGACCAGGTATGTGCTCCACATCTATACTAATGGTAATGCACTAATTACGCGCACCGCGATTTTCCTAGTTTATACTCCTCGTGGTCGGAAACAGTTGGTTCGTGCAATTTCTGGCGTTGGTCAGGAAAGGTTGGTGAAGAGGGAAAAAAGAATGATAGGATAATATAACTCGCATATAATGCTTTCAATATTA
>VCRD01002182.1:38663-53081 GCA_006783055.1 Trinorchestia longiramus | reverse complement strand
TTTTGCTCCTATGTTTAGGTAATCTATCGATCGTAACTGGCGGCCGCAACCTGGGACGTATTGGAGTGATCATCACCCGTGATCATCATGCAGGCGGCTTCGATATTGTGCGCATCAAGGATGCTGTCGGCAATGTGTTCGCGACCAGGTATGTGCTCCACATCTATACTAGTGGTAATGCGCTAATTATGCGCACCGCGATTTTCCTAGTTTATACTCGTGGTCGGAAACGTGGAGGAATGATTGGATTAATGGTGAGGTAATGGACGAAATGAATAGTTTCAATCAGTGGGTGTTCAAGTGTAGCATGGAGCTTGGTTTTACAGCATAAAGTTTAATTAGAAGTAGGAGTGGTTCAACAGTCAATTTATTGCAAGGACAGGATGACTGTTAATGAAAGACTGTTTAATTAACAAGAAGATATTAGGGGAACCGGAAAGTTCATTCCTGATTTTTGTTAGGAATAATAATTGTAGGAAATATTACTGAAATTTTTTTATTGCTCAACTAAATAGTCACCAGCATTTGATATACCCTTTGTCCATCTACTTGGGAGCTTCTTAATCTCCGTTTCAAGAATATTTACATCTTGGTTAGAAATAAATAAACTGAACTCCGCTTTAACTTCGTGAATATTTGTGAATCTTTTTCTGCTGAAATGCTCTAAAGGACTTAACAAGTAAAAATCTGATAGAACAATATTTAACGAGTATGGTGGGTAAGGAAGAACTTCCCAACCTAAGGACTTCATTTTTTCTCGAGCTTGTTAGGCAGAATGAGGTCTAGCGTTATCGTGTTTCAAAAGGACTCCTTTCCTGTTCGCTAGAGCAGAATATTTTTTACGCAACTATGCATTTAGACGTTCGAGTTCCTGACGATAAAGGTTTGCAGTCTGTTTTTCCTTGCTCAAATAGTTTAAAGTTAACGAAAAGGAGAGCACAGGACTTCCCGGTACCCCTAATATTAAATTGTGAATGAGGAGTGTGAAGGCTCGACAGCCCGTAGTTCTTGAAACGAAGCAGAACCAGAGGATGTTGCGCTAGACGTAGACTAGTATGTGTGGGGAAAGATTAATTTTTAGTATCTCAATCATTACTAGAGCTATCAGTATAACTTGAGATATTTTGGGTCATCTGCAGCTTTGCCATATCATATTACAGTAAAGGCTCTTGCTGGTTTCAGTTCGTCCATTAAGTTATTCTATTGAAACTCCGCGAGTAAAATATGTTCATACTACAGCATGATTTTGGTGGAGAATTTTCGGTAATGGTAAATATTGTGAAGTACGTTCGCTTAGTTGGAGTCCCTTTGAAGTAATTCTTAGTTTCCTGGCAGCCGTTAAATTTGAGTTTAATGTAGTAAGATTATAGGAAAGTGCTATTGTAGACCATGGTTTTGTAACGATTCCGTGGGGGACAAAATAGCGCAGATAAAATTCAAAGCAATAGATGTTATGATCTTTCATTTCAATATTGCTTCTGAAACATTTCTTCTGACTTTCGAGCTACCTTAGTATTAGAAATGCTTCAAATGTGCTGTCAATTTTGCGAACGATTTTGTGTGAAGTTCAGTTAAACGCATGACATTCAATCAGTCGATTTCATTTCGCAGTTACCTCTGTAGTCATCACAAATTCTTTTTCAGATTGACAAACGTGTTTGTTATCGGCAAAGGCACAAAGGCTTACATCTCTCTGCCCAAGGGCAAGGGTGTGAAGCTAACTGTCGCTGAGGAGCGAGACAAGAGGCTTAATGCCAAGAAGAAGTAGTTTCGTTCAGGAATAAAACGCGACTGCTGTATTCATGCTTTATTATTTTCTGGAAAAGAAAAAATGCACATTGATCGAATTGAAAATTTCATGTGTAGGTCCAGTAAAAGCTGAGCCACATTACTTGCCTGATGAAACATTAAAATTTAATATCTTGTGTTTTAGCTTTTCAACGCTAAAAGTTGAGTAAATTACTACATATTTGCATTTGCCATAAAAATTCAAGATTTTTAAATTTCTAGTTAATTATACGAGTGACCAAGCAAATATTTCTGTAGAAGGGATTTAACACATATGCATAAATAAAATTATTGCCGGAGTTGTGCGCCTTAGGTTAAGACCCTGGACAATATTGTCTACGTATCAAGTACTAACATCTTAAAAATAGTAATGGCACAGGGTTTGTTGAAAGTGAAAAATGGTGATCGTGTGCCCTCATACGCTGTAGCTACAACATTATGACCCTCTCATTTCTGGTCGCTTCGTACGTCCATGGTCAGAGACGGATAGAATCTACCAGAAGAAAAACATTCCTGGAGAGTAAGTCTCAGGACCAGGTAGAGAATCTTACCTCATTACTGAAGCCTGACTACACAAAAAAAGACGTACGTATCGTACAGGTAAAAACGTAAAACTCGTCTTGAGACAGGTAACAAAGAGGGAGAAAACTTAGGCATAGCTAAACATTCTTACCCATTCTTTACTCCTGCTACTTTCTTGTGAACGAGGGCAGAGCATCAGCTCAAGTTCTCGAATGGGACATAGGAGAAATAAGCGGGCATTTCCCCTCTTTCCGATGTCCGCTTGCAACGTTCTATCAGAGACTCGCCGGTACAAAGCAGGTACAGAATTGAAGTGAAAATCTGAGCTTATAATGACACTCCCAGTAAATACCACACAACCAGGGAGGCTAAGTTTCGGCAGTCATGAATAACTCCGATGATAAAGAAATTAGCAATTTACGTCGTTAGATAGTTAAGAAATCCAATGGACTCCCAAGAGCTAAAAAAAAATGAGGCTTACCTGAATGAAAGAAAATGGATCCCGAGGGTGAGCAGAATACAATCGTCAATTATTACCATTGATGCAATTCTTAATAATTCAACCAACCCCTTACTTTTGTCAAATAACCACACGTCTTATGCATATATATAAATAATTAGAAATTCGAGCAGATGAGCTCAATTTAAGCGCACATGGAAGAACAAGGTGAAACTTTAGCGTGTGCTGCGAGAAAATTGAGTACTTTATAGCTAATGACAGGACAAACGCATAACAATAGATAAACTTTCATAACGGTACTGATACTTGACCACATACGACCTAACACAGTGTACGTGAACATTGAAATACGAACTTACGAGCTTAGAAGTTACGGGACGTAGTTCAAGGATACGAGTAAAGTTAATAGTGAAATAAGAATTGTATAGAGATTCTACTTGAAGGACTAGCTCTAATTTACTAAAACACTCCGATGAAATATCAATAAGGGCACTCGGATGTACTTCTAGCACTTAGTGTCAACACTCAATCTGTAGAATTCTATCGTAGGGCGCTTATCAAAGGTATTCTGCATCAATGAACAAGTGTTCTTCCACGTAAACAAAAAAAAACAAAGTACTGCATGCCGTACATGACACTGATATTTAACCACATATATTGTATCATAGTGTGGGAACACATATGATGCAAAAAAATTCTCTCACTGGAGAAAAGAGAATACTGGACTCTGGACAATGATTCGCTCAGATTTGAGTCACTTGAATCCATGAGGTGCTTGACATTAGTTCGAATGCATTTTATACCAGTTAACTAGACATGATCAAGCTTTCGAAAGAGTAATGAGAATATAGGTATAGGTTTTTACAGAACTTGAAATCAAACACTAAATTAGATCGGTAAAGTGAAAGAACTACTAAAATACTTAAAACATCGATGCAGTTCAATCCAGGCACTAGATTTGTTGTATTATCAAGACGTATACACTAGCTATTAGTTTCAGAATGAATAATCCAGTTTCAAGTCCATTCAAATATCGCCAAGTATTAATGAAAATCAGTACGGGATTATTTTGCAGAACTGGGTAGAAAAATGGGCTTCGAACAAAAAAAAAATATTACACCAAAAAATACGAAAATTGCAAAAAAACAGTAAGTAGGGTTGTGGAGTTAAACGAAAGAATAAATAGGCACTTAGCTCAAAAATAGAAGGAACATAAAAAATAAGGCTAAGAAACAGTGAAATCAACAATAGATTCTCACTACTACTACTGCTGGTTCTGCCATCTATTATTATTATATTCCTGGCTTAACAAACTCAGCCGCAATACCAGCAATTTCAGCGGTGATGTACGGTATTAAAAAGCATTGCTTGTGTGATTTAGGATCACGCATCATTGAGAAATGGGAGTAGGTATCCGAGCTCTCAGGCTGGCGTGTTTTCACTACAGTGCTACTCTAAAAAACAGTTGACCCTGGCAGTATATTTT
This sequence comes from Trinorchestia longiramus, assembly GCA_006783055.1. Taxonomy (NCBI): domain Eukaryota; kingdom Metazoa; phylum Arthropoda; class Malacostraca; order Amphipoda; family Talitridae; genus Trinorchestia; species Trinorchestia longiramus. Next base: position 48,825 of record VCRD01002182.1, on the reverse strand, counting down.
CGAGAATTTATTCAGTTGCCTTAAAAAAAATAAGTTTTTAATGTGTTAGTAGAAAAAAGGCATACCTTAGAAGAAGTGGTTAGTTTCTTAAAGTAAGACCTACCTTGATGGTCGCCGGCCGCTCCTCTGCCTCTCACTTGGCATCATTAACGTAAATACTGGAATAGCTGCGTCTTCACTCAAATGAAAATGAGATTCTTGAGCACAAATTATTGCGAAAAAAGCGTAATTGCAATGGAACACATAGCTTGCTACTCTAAATTAATAGTTAAGACATAAGCCCTTAATACCACTCAACAACATTGAACAGGCTTCGAAGTTGAATCCAACGAGCATATCAAAACATCGTTTTACGTGAAGTAGAGGGTATCAATGTTGTATAGTAATGAAAACTGTCGATCAGAGACAGAATTTCATTTTGTTATTCTGACACTTTAAAGGATTTCATACTGAAGGAGCACTGATACCACCGTATTTTTGTTAATCTAAGAACAATTTTTGGCCAATTTTACGTACTTATTGATATAAAAGAAAAACATGTATGAAAAGGAAAAGGGAATGTGTCAATAGCACCAGCATAAGTTAATATGATACTAACACTAAAAATCTTACGAGTACATTAATGTCATAGTTTTAAATAATAAAAATGAGATAAAAAGTACGCATAACACGAACTTCACACTGAACCGATACGATGTCCATGTCAGTTACCTTTTTTTTAGCAAAAACCGTTTTTCAATGTTAATTTTTTCTAGCACAAGAGACTGTTGAAATACTTCGAGTTGAGAAAACTTACATTTTCAGTCCTAGCTTGCTATCAGTTAGAAACATTACATTACCAAAAATACAAAACGCATCTAATAAAAAGGCGCCTCACCCAAGAACGTGCTCGCAAAAAAAATTGACCAGAGCAGAACATACTACAGCAGAAAGTTATCGAAACAACACACATCAGTCACTCTCACAAATACAACTGAATTAAAAGTACAACAGACTCTCTGAACAGGACAGACGAGCGAAATTCTTAAGGATACTCAAAAGAGCGTGTCTCTCATATGTGCTGACGAGGAAGAACAATAACAGTTGCACAGATCAGAAGGTTATTTTTCAAGAGGGCGCGTAAAACAAATTAAAAGATAATTTAGCGAACAGAAGCAAAGTTGAAGCATAAACTGATTATATCTCATTTTTTTTGTATGATGGCTAAAGTGAAGAATATATCTCGACAGGCCTCTTTAGAAACTAAGCAGGATGAAATGAAAGATGCCAACATTGTGTCTAAGAAAACGGGATAGCACTCGTCAGGAAAATTAAAGCTGCCTTCATAAATACTTAGGTTCGCCAAAAGTATTAGGAAGTTGCCCGAAGCAAAAGGCTGCTGCTCAACTTTTAACAAAAACAATTAATTAACACAGAAACTTACGACTTACGCAACAAAATATGCTGAGAAAGAAAAAAATTACGACTAAATACAATATTATGCTTTCTCGACGGACTTTGCAAACTAATCAATGAGAACACGAAAACCTAGAAAGCAAAATTAGATAGTAATTTCCCGCTGTCTTGGAGTTTAGTAAAAAGTACTAGATTTACTAACCAATAAATTATTGAAAAGAAGTTATATATACCCATAACGCAGGCAACTCACCTTAATATACGGAAATCCATCCACACTTTGTAGTATCACCCTTTGTCTCTGAAGGAGCGATAGTTTACGTAAAATTGTCATACAGCTAAAAGATCAACGTCCCAAAAAATTGGTTGGTTACAAAGTAACTTACATTTTTACGATGTACAAAAGAATCTTACCAGAAATACGCAGTAGAAAGGTTGAGTATTAACTGAAAATGTAACAAACATTTCGTAAAGAAGTTGTACGAAAATTCGTTCTTCGATTGCGTACTAGTCAGAATTACATTCAGACTTCAATTCATCGCATGTACTCAAATGATATCGCGCACTGAGATGCTCTAAAGCAGGCATGTCAAACATACGGCCCGCGGGCCGTATGTTCACTTGATTATAATATGTAGGGTAGGCTACAAATGTAGGCTGAATGATAAAGCATAGTACTGAAAAACAAAGCTAAATAGTTGGAGTTGACATTCTTTTACTGATCCGGCCCTCCTGAGAACAGAAAGTCTGGATCCAGCCCCAGAGCCAAACTGAGTTTGACATGCCTGCTCTAAAGTAACCAAGCGTTGAAACCATTAAATACATCACACATTCTTCTATTGCACCTGCTCCTCATAAGCGGCGATTCTGTTCGAGTTTATTATTAAGAGATTCTTGAGTAGTATTGCACTAGATATACGTTCCACAGAGATTCATGAATTGATCAACATAAGCTATGAAATTTTAAAGTAGGAATTTGTAATTATCTACAGGTGAATCGTCCGAAATATTGTTTTTAGGATGAAACATTCTAATGAATAACTCACCGTTTTAAAGTTACTAACTATAATATTGTTCATAGTGAGTAACATATAATGCAAATCGTAGCCTGCTTTCGGGGTGCGTATAGAAGTGATATAGAAAATGAAACTTAACGCATGAGTTTCGCAACCCCCAATTAATGCCTAAAATAATGTAACATTAGCGAGGCAAAACAAATTTATGGATTATTCAAATTTCAATATCACAAAAACATAAAAGTAGCTTCCGATCACCGATTTTCAACCGATATAGTTACCAATAAGTTATCACTAGATTAAAAAACAATCCTTTTAAGGTAATTCGTACAATTCTGTAAAAAAATCTTTTAACATATATCTTTTATGAATTCGAAACAAACCATTAATTCGACGATTTTTGAAAGTGAACCTTATTAATATCATAAGCCGCTCAATATTACTCACTGTGTTTTTGTGTTAACAAACAAATTGCAATAAATTCTGAGCAACAGTTGCGCATCGAATCGCAGCTATTATTATACGAGTATAATATACAAAATCGGAGCACTGAAGCTTTTTACAATAGTAGCTGCCATCTAAAACTTTGGCATCATATTTATTTGTATCGGTGCTGTGTGTTCGCGCACTCGTTCTCTACAACAGAGAGGATCAATACTTTTATGCACGTAAGCGTCGCAAGTAGCGGGCTGATGCTCAAACTGAGCCTGACCAACTAACTGTTTAACATGAACACAATCACCGCCTTTCCAAAGCGTTATGAGACGTGAGTGTGCAAATATGGGCAGGAATTCTTTCATCGGAACTATCACCATGAAGCACAATGAGCTTGTACTTCCGGACTACGTTGCTGTTTTTAGGAGCAGGTGGTAAATACTCCAGACGCTAAGCAATATTCCATAAATAGAAGATGGAAGACCACATGGATTGTTACTTTCTTAAAAAATCATATCGATAGCAAGAACTATGAGCTCCGTAGAACAACCACAATAGTAGTTGAACAGAACAGAGTAACAAATGATGGAAACTTTGCAATACAGATAAATATGATCTGGTATTAGCAACAATTAGTTCATTAAAATAGCTGTGCTGATTTTTGTCGAGCAAAGGATTGTTCGAATTCGTGAGGGGAAATTTTTATATTTCCCAAGGAGTAATTCACTCTAAACTTATCATTACGTTGGTGCCAAGTGAGTAGATTCTTTCCTAAAATGTCGAATTAAAAAAGCTGCCTAAGTTATTAGTTAAAAATTTTTCGTGAGTAAGTTATAGCTTACACACAAAACAAAGAATACTACTAGTCAGACGATTTACTTTCTAAAAAATGTAACAAAATCTCTCGTAAATTGAAAGAGTATTGGCTGTGAACTAGATCCCTGCCACGGTTGCTGAATGTCAGGTACCTCTATATGCGCACAATTAAGTATTTGTCAAACCCCAAACACTAATGTTTGTCGCATCATGGCTCCTACATAGAAAAACCGTTGAATCGAAGCTATACTCCGGACACGTGGGCATGTGATATTGCACGAACACACAAAAAGTACCTGCATAAAACTATGTGCAAGACAGTCTTACCGTGGGTCGATAACGTGCTAAGTTCAAAGACCTTTGTGAAGATGAACACCTCGAGCAATTCATGCTTACGCTTTCATGACAACCGAGGATTTCATGCCAGAAGTAAACAGCGTCAAGTCTACTGCTACATCCATAGGATGCTTTAATTAAGCTCATCCTGAGATAGCTAAACAACCCATAAACATAAAGTTACGAGAGCTGATGTGAAAGAATATGGTCTATTCTATTTCTTACGTCACTGATGTCGGCGTTAAGATCCTAAGACTGATCAGCACTCCATGCTTGAAGCGCCGTGAACCCCGAAGACACTCAAATAAGCAGCACCAGGATGGCTGCCACAGCTTGTTCTGTTGTTGGTGCCATCAGAATAAAGCAAAGCGCCACCATCGACCCCCAGTACGGCCTCCAGAGCACTCTGAAGCTCGCCGTACGTCACCTCCAGTGCCATCTGGTACTCACTCTGGTCGGAGCTGATGAGCTCTGCGTTCAACTCCAGTGCCACCTTGCACGTCACCATGAATTGTCTGAAATTTAGGAATTTCTTATAATTGACAGCTTCACATACAGAAGTAAACAGACAAATTGCATTATTTTTAATGAAGAACCTGCATCAAAACCAGCTGTTTGCGGAAGTTACTATATAATTAATTGATAGGAAACAGGGATATATGATATATATATACCGCCTTTCCAAAGCGTTGTGAGACGTGAGTGTGCAAATACGGTCAAGAAGCGAGTATTATTATAAGGAGCAAGTATTCTTCATACTAATACTAGCTCTAATGATTGAAGCGGGTACGAGTATAATGAGCTGCTGTTAGTGAACTAGTATTAGTATTAATCAGTCCGCAAACGCTCCTTTCACTTTATCTCTTCGGACCTTCGAGCCTTTTCTCAGTACTGCTTCCTCTATCTTTTGATTTCGTTATGATTTTACAAAGTGATGCTAAGTTGCTTTTGCAAATCATCTGAGAGCTAACAACTACAAAATCACATAACTTTTTCAATGCATGTCCCCCTTCCGCACTTTATCAGTCATTCAAATAGTAATTATCAAACATCACATTTTAAACCAGTCTATTTTTCTTTCTGCTATTCTTACTTGAAGCTGTAAATAATTGCCACGAATTAAGAGTAGAAAGTTTAGTTTCATTCTGTAACTTCACTCCATTTAAAGTGAATTTAAGATTCAAACTTAGTTTGTACTGTACAATAAAATGTAAAGCGGGAAGACCTTCTGACCTGTAAACTTCCCTGAGTCGGGCAACCTGATTTACAGGATACACGGTTCCCTCGGAAGCCAGCGAGACTGAGTCCATGCCAGCGACGGAGGATGGAGTGGGAGAGGGAGCTGGAGCCTCTTGCAAGAAGGTGGTGGCGTAAGCGAGAGGACCTGCGTTCACCTGAACACTGATGCTGCCCTGCAGCTTGAGTTGAAGTTTCTTGATGTCTGTGGGTTTTTTATTGATGACGTCATTCAATTCTTTGACTCTCCCTTCCATTTCGTCAATGGCGACTTCAATAGGTGACATTTCTCGAACCTTGCTGTCCACAATAGGAATGCGCTTCTGCACGTACGGGAAGCAGTAGCTGGTCGTCACGATGACTCTCCGTTTCCACTGGTCCTGCAACCGCCCGTGTGCCTTGGGCTTAGGCTTCACTCTTACCTCAGACCCACTTGATAAGCTGCTAGAATCCACTCGTAATTCATCGTCTTCTGTAGGACGAGTAAATGGTGTCTCGAACACAAATTGATTGATGTTATTGTTGCGCTCGTACTCGGTTTGTCTTTGGAGATTTTCCTCATCACTGAAATAAGGCACGACGTGCGTCACTTGCACGTAAGCGAGACGAGAGTCTAGCTCCTCAGGGTATACCGTGTTCGAGTCCATGATCATCTTGACGTTCTCCTTGCCGAACTTGTCACAATACTGTTGGAAGAGTCGCTCTGACACTTCTGCTAGTGAGGTTACTTTTGGTTCCTTGTACACGTATTCTTTGCTAGCCTCGTCCTCGAAATGCAGAACACCGTAGAAAGCAACGCGGAAATACGTGCCCAGCAGTCGTCTCTGAGAGTTATTGACCTCCACAACGCGGGTGTAAGCCTGGTAGAGGTGCGAGTAGCAGTGCACCAGGGCGGAATAGTTTCGCCGTTCTTCGTATATTGGTACCAATATACGATACAAGTTTCCTGCAAACCGTACATCAACATTTGAATACCAGCTTTATAACAAGTAGGAAAAGACAAACACTGCAATAAAAATTGACGATACAAGATAAGCAAATGAGATGAAGGTCTATTCCTTTGAAGCCAAGAAATTTTGGAGTAGAGTTCTTCAAAAAATAATGCACAATAGAATGATAAATAATATATTACTTTTGCTATTCACTGCTTGCCACGGCACACACTAGGTAGACACCATAGTCAATTGCTATTTACTAAACAGACTTTCTCCAAGATATTAGATAAAGTTCTTACGTGTTATGACTGATACAGTGTAAATTCAAAGTAGTAATATCATGAGACAAACGAGAGACAACGACTGACCGAGTTGTTCGTAGCGCTCGGCGCGGTCGAGCATGAGGGCACAACACTCCAACTGCGTGATGAGCGAGTCCATTGTGAAGACCGTGTCTGTCTGGCTCCCTGTTGAAAACCGCAGCATGTCACTCCACACAATTTGAAAATTGTGCCCACAGTATTCAAAATCTTAAGCTTCAAATCACAAAATTGAAGTACCAAGTAAATTTCAACTTTCAACGCACTGTCGTCCCTGGACACAGTCGTCCATGTGAATGTGCTTACACATATCTAAAATAGGAACATTTTATGTCTTTAAAACCCCGCGTTGAAAACATATAATGCGTTACAATAAAACAAAATTTTATAAGCTTCTGTTACATCGTAACCCATTGAAAACATTTATTGCAATTACGGTTCCAGACGTTTCAAGGTGATGACAAACAACACTAGTGAACAGTGAAATTACTTCTGAAAAACTCACCCAGCCACTCGTTGGCGAAGAAAGCTGCTGGGCGTGAAGGATATTTGGAGAACGCGCTTATGAAGAAGTACGAAGAACACGAGGAACGGGAAAATGATTCAGAGAGACCCAAGTAATTAAATAGAAAGTTGACGGAGGTATTAAGGATTCCATGGAGAGGAGAGCGGAAGATGTCAGGGCGGTCGGGCATCACGAAGGCGACCGAAGGTAAGAAAAATAAAGTCAAGAATGCACACAATACAGCAAAGACAACCTCACAGACAACGAATCAAGCGCCGCAAATACTAGATGAGTGTAATCAGGCACAATGTCTACATGCAATCAGAAAAATGTAAAAATTTGATTACCGAAAGTAAAACATAAAATCAATGATGAGACAAAAAACAAATCAATCAATGACGTTTGTTGACAACAACAAAAACCGCCAAGTTAATCACAAAAATTTATAATGCAGAAGTCAGGCGAATGCAGAAATATATAGAAAAACTACTTTGAAAAGAATAGGGATACTTTTCAATAATCTATGAACAGAGTTCGTTCAAAAGTAACACACTGAGAAGAAAGCCAAGAACATACAAAGCAACATCCCTTATGATCGTGTGGCACCGCAGTTGAACGACTGGTAAATGGACTTATTGTGCAGGTAAGAGAACTCACCGGCGTGGTCAGTGCGAGTGTTGTTCTCATCTTTGAGGATGTTAGGGCTGATGATACTGAAAGCCGCACAACCCTCGACGTAAAGCCCTTCACCCTTCAGGTACTCAGCCATCACCGCAGCAATGTGCACCTCACACAGTGCTGCCTGAGGGTTATAAATACTGTCAAGAGATGCACAGCTTGAGATGAACAGCGCTTGGTAACTAAAACAGAAAAAAGTAGCAGGATACCATCACTTTAACTATTCCACACAACGCCTTTGTTCCAACGCTTATCACTGAATACATTTCATACTCCACTGTTACTTTTTAAGTAATTTAAGATATTACTAATAATTATATTACCACGCTCAGGTTGAACCAGCAACGTGTACAAGGTGGGCCGAAAAAACCCACAGTGTAATTTTTACCAGAGCGTACTTTTTCCCAACCAAAGTTTGAGATTCGCTGGTAAAAATCTAACGACAGTTGTACAAAAATTGATCCATTTTTCTTGACTTACGTACGAATGTATTCATACAGACGGAGTTTCCAGCAATTTTTATTTTTTATGAAAAAAATGTGTATACCTCTGATTTTAGTTCAATCATTTTTCTCAGTAAGAAGGGAAGAAATCTGACGGATACACATACATAGAGAGGCGGAGAGAAAGATAGAGACAGAGATACAATATATATTACATTATAATTTTCTATATACAGGGTGGCTAATAAGTAAGGTAACTTTTTAAAACTATAATAGCTATAAAACCACAAATGGTAAAGAGATTTGGTTAATTCAGAATGAATGAGGGGATTTCAAAGTTTTCTACCAGAATACCAAGTCTACCAATAATTACAACATATTGCCTAAAAAAATCATAAAATCCACCCCCCAAAATGAATCGCTACGTAATGGAACAACGAGCAAAAATAGTGGAACTTTACTTCCGATGTAATTGTTCGGTTAGTAGTAGTAATAGTAGTAGTAACAAGGGTTTGCTAGCGCTTCAGTAGATCCTGCTATATCGCTGAAGGTTGTTACTGCAGTTCAGAGGAATTACAAGAATATTGATGGTATTGAAAGAAGTCCTTCGAAGAAGTAAATAAAAACTGGTATTGAAATTTAGAGAAACTGGGACAACAGCAGACAGACAACGTTGTGGCAGGCTACGGACCATACGAACTGGTGCTTCAATTCAGCTTGTTGCAACAAGTGTTGCTGATCGGCCCAAAACGTCAACTAGGAGACGTTCAATTCAACTGAGAATGTCACGTACCTCACTGCATCGTATTTTGGTATAAGATCTAAAGTATCATCCATACAAAATTCAATTAACTCAAGAACTCCATCTACAGACTACCAAAACCGATTAGATTTTGCGAATAGATTTCTGCAGCTTGCAGAAAATAAAAACTTTGGAAAGAATTTAATGATGACTAATGAGGCACATTTTTACCTTAATGATTTTGTAAATAAGCAAAATTACAGATTCTGGGCTACAACAAATCCAAAAGGAATTGGTGAACATCCACTTCATTCAGCTAAAGTAACAGCATGGTTTGGCATCCCGTCTTTGATGTTCATTGGCCCATATTTTTTTGAAGATGCTAATGGTGATGCAATTTGTGTTAATGGAAGCCTGTATAAACAGATGATTGAAGAATATTTAATACCTGAAATTGGAGATAACACAGAGATTACCTTTTTCCAACAAGATGGAGCTACAGCGCACACAGTGAAAGAAACAATGCAAATGTTAAAAGCAATTTTCCAAACAGAATAATTTCTCGTTTTGGTGACATGCCATGGCCGCCTCGATCCGCAGATCTAAATGCTCCTGATTTCTTTCTCTGAAGATACTTAAAGGAAAATGTTTACATTGAAATGCCTGATACTTTACAGCAATTGAAACTAAACATCATTCAAGAGATCAACAACATTTCACCAGAGACATTAAGGAAATTAATGAACAGCACCGTTGAAAGAGCATTCCATTGTTTGACTAATAATGGAGGTCATTTAAAAGATATTGTATTCCATAGTTAGACGTATTTTCTTTCACTTAAAAATTTATATTAAACTTTGAAATTTCTTCTTTCATTCTGAATTAACCAAATCTCTTTAACCATTTTTAGTTTTATAGCCATAATAATTTTAAAAAGGTACCTTACTTCTGGGCCACCCTGTATTATATATGTAGATGGCCGGGATAAAGGATACATACTCTGAACCAAAATTGTTTCAGCTTTCCGATGGTGGTGATATTTTTTTCTCCGCTGAACAAAAAAATAAGTAATTGCAATTTAAAGATAACCTACATTTTTTGGCTCATCCTCTGCATTTATCAAGATGCGTCAACATAGGAAGAACAGCAGAACAACAGTAACGTAAGTGTGAAACGAAATAAAGAACAGCTTCGATACCTCAGACAGACAACGGTGCTGTAGATGTAGTCTTGCCATGGCGTGCAGCCAGGTGATGCGCAGCTGGGGCGTGGCTGCATATGAGGCAGCGAGGGAGTGCTGCAGGG
>VCRD01002182.1:22192-38130 GCA_006783055.1 Trinorchestia longiramus | reverse complement strand
ATAAACAAATGAGGTAGAAGGGAGAGCTTCTCTTTTCCATGTCGATTTTCTGATAGAGATAGGAGATGAAGAATCTACTATCCCTCGTTTTCTATCTATCATAATACAAGCTTTTATGAACAATCACCTCTCACTCTAAAACACTTCATTAAACAGTAATCAAACGATTAATGTACAGTTTGTCTAACTAACAGCACGTAAAGATCAGACACACACATAGCACAAATACACCGCTTAACCTACACATCAACACCAAGTAGCACAGTGCACACTCAGGAGCACTCGGCAACGCTCACCAGTGGCTTGCATGGCCTTGTCCGTGTGAGCGTAGTTGTTGATGAGCGCCATGCTCTCCTGGAACCGAGCGTTGTTCAGCCCCATCGCCTCCCCCAGTAGTTGTGACACAGAGATGATCACCTGAGAACACGCACAGTTACTCCAATGCCATCACATCTCAACAGGTGGTTTTCCTCCCATATGTATAAAGAAACATGCTATTCTATAAGATGAGTCTATTACTCGAACATGGGGAGATTTAGCTAATGCTTTTAACAGACGCGAAGGACATGGGTTTTCATCAAGTCCGAATTAGTTACGTAAAGTTAACTTGGGTATCGGTTACTAGAAAATAACAGTCCTGATGGTTAGTTAGAAAATATTGGCTTTAGAAAGAGTTACAGTGCAGTAGCATTGAAGAACGTTAGATATTGGAAACGATAATAGACTTCGAGAGTATGAGCAATGAGTGACAATAGTTGTAGAAATCTAACAACCAAACCAGCCAAACTTGCAGATCTATTCAGATGGTAAAACGTGACTAGTAAATCAAAATGTAGTTGTGACCCTATCGAAAAGATAACAAAAGCGATCAGATAATAGTTACGTGAATTTGAATGATTATTAGAACGAAGTGACGGAACAGACACATGTAACGCACGACCGATCCGATCGGTAACGAAAGGTAATGACAGCAAGTAAGAGTGCACTCAGTTAACCCGAGTGATTTCAAAACAAACACATATTACAACCTAATAAACTAACGTAGACCTGATAGCTTAGAAATACAAATACACAGTAGACCAGAAAACGAGTGAAAGAAAAACCAAGTGTTGCCTAGCAAAAAAAAGTGGGTGACCTGCAGGTGGACCCTGTTGATGCCAGCATTCTGACAATGCAGGTAGTTTGCGCGCATGAGGAGGTAGAGCACGGCGCTGCTCTCCTGTCGTACGCTGCACAGCTTGCTGTTGCAGCTCTTCAGAAGCTCGAAGCACAGCCACCCGCAAACGCTTGCATCGCCTGTCAATGTTGTTAACGCTCAAGATACTTGTATGTCAATCTTCAAGTTCATTTACACATATTCTTTTTATCACAATGTAGTTTAAGATGCTACAGGTTGTACTAATGAAATTTGTGCCCAAAATATGTGTATTCGAACGTCGAAATTGATATCAATAATCTAACAATTTATTATTCGTAATATTCATTACACACATTGAAATGTTCTGCGACCACAGATCTTCCGTAGAAAAATACACTGATGTATTTAATGAACTAGTTATTGCATGGAGCAACCGCACACCAGCACCACGTAAACATATTATCTCCCACACCACACCTATAACACATCCTCTAATGAGCATTTATTTTCCCTCTTACCGAGTAGGTTCCGTTCTAACATTTGAACAAAATATTTTTTCCCTATTTCCTTCCTAGTGATTTCTCTTATGAAAGATTAAGGCTCGGAACACTTTTCTTTCACAAAAACTTTCACATAATACACTCACTCTATCTGCCAAAAGCCCCACTGTTCCCTCTCTACCATACGGTTTGTACTTATACTTATCTATTCTATTTATCACTACTAAGAGAGGAATTTATAGCTTGTGTGAAGTTGAGGTTTCATATCTTTATCATTGTTACTGAATAAGCACAATAGATAAATTTGATGCTCTAAAGACGACGCCAAACAAAGGAAGCAGCAGGCAAAGTAATGAACTAGTATGTGAATCAGGAACTGTTACCTTGGAAAAGAGAGTCAGGGAAAGTTTCGATGTAACCCCGTAGAGCCGCAAAGATGTGCTTCAGAAGAGTCTCTGATTGGCCCAGCTGTAGCATAATCAGGTGCAGTCCTGCTGTCTGTAAGGTGAACACTATTAGTAAATCACTCAAGACTTGCACTTTTAATGAAAAAGTAGTGATCATTATTATCACAAAGAAATATTTTCCCTAACAAAAAAGATTGGCATTCCTAAAAATGAGAACAAAAACATTTATAAAACACCCAATAGTGAGAGATAAATTGAACACTTCCTATATGACAGTTCAGAAGTTCACAACACGGCGCTATATAAAAAAATTGAAAACCTGCCTTATTAAGAAGCGGTGCACTAGCGGGCTCAGTGAGCCTATCAGTGCAGTGGGTCATCAGTGTGCTGAGAGTGTCGAGCACAATGAGGCCGACTTGAGTCGCTAGATTAGCTTCCTGCAGCGACCTCTGCCACGCAAACCCTCCTCCTCCACCGCTGCTGCTGGTCGAGTTGCTGTTCACCAGACACGAGGAGGAGGGACCTGGCATGAGAAAGAATAAAATAAGAGCGCAAAATCTAAATTCAGATACAACTTGTAAGATGAAGTAAGATCAGCGTTCTATAGCAGCTAATGATACCAAAAAAGCTGTTTGTAGACTTGTGTGAAAGAAACTGGTTCAAATACTGTACTACATAAAATATAGACCATCGGTTATAATTAGTACGAAATCAAAACGTATCTAGTAGGACCTCAAAAATGTGCTTCTTCGAACACCTGCTACTAGAAGAAATAGCTAACGCCAATTCTAGTAAAAATAATTGGGAATGATTTTTTATATCATGCACAAATTGGAAAAAACAAAATAGTTTTTCTTAGTTTGACCACACACTTCTTTCACCTTTTAAATATGCGAATCAAATTTCGCATAGAAATGTAGAACAAGGATACGGAATGGAGAGGGAGAAACAGAAAAATAACGTTCGTCAAAGTTGTGTTTGTACCGACGCCTTCTCTAAGAAGCCCTAGGTACGAACATGAAGAAGACAGGAAATTCCATAAGTGAGAAGCGCGATTTGCTGGAGTTATAATGCATACCAACACGAGTTAAAGGGTCCAGAAGCCCACAAAGATCTTATAGACGAAATAAAATTTCCCCATAATGTAATCTGGCCAGCGAAATAAAACTCTAACATAGTGCATAGTCCATAGTAAATTTAAGAACAACTCAAGCAGTAGTCACTATAGCATAAATTGCACAAAATAGAAGAGCTACAGGAAAATATGTTCAATTCATGATATTAAAGATGTCGAACGTACTACAAAAAGTTGAAATTTTAGTTTTTGTAAGAGTTGAAAAAACATTTTTCAGTTATAGATCAAAAAGTTAGGATTAAAAATGTAGTACGAGCAATAAAGTTTGTAGAAAGATTATAGATGCAATTTAACATACTTAGTCATAACCCTGCCTTTAGACTTGAAAATATGGGAAGTGAGCTTCTCTTATTTTTAAAGGAAGATACCGTATTTGACGGCATATAGGACGCACTTTTTTCCAAAATTTTGTCTCAAAAATCGCCCTGCGTCTTATCATCGTAGGTGAAGTTTGAGACCTCTCGTAGGCCTAGGCTAATCTTCTCTCTGACGCTCACTGACCCAGCTCACGCTCAGTAAAACAAATACAAAATTACTTTTTCCAAACTGCCGGGCATTAAATAATTTCCGTTTTTGAAAACTGCAGCAAACAAGTACATAACCTATTCAACTTTATAGAGACAGGTATTAAGAAGTTGAACGTACCAGGATAAGTGTCGGTGCTGCCAGGCGTCATGCCGGAGGCGGTGTAGGGAGGCTGGAGCTTGGCAGGTAAAGTCGAGGACTTACGTCCACTAGCGCCACGCTGCTGCTGCTGCTGGTGGTGGCTGCTGTGAGAGGCAGTGCCCTGCTGTGCCGATCTTAGCGCTGCTCGCTTCCCCGTGTAGCGGAAGTGCTCCAAGCACAGGCTGAGTTGGATGCAAATTGAAACTTTGAACCGGTTTAGATTCGCAACAAATTGTTAAAGGTTTTTTACTTCCATTGAGTCTACAGGAGCAGCATTACTAGTTATTCTAAACAAAGATGGAATTACTACTCACACACAAGGCACAAATATCCTACACAGTAATGCACGATCTAATTACAATTAGCTCAAATAGCATGTATCGTGAATTTAATTGGCAGAGTAGAAGTGAAAGTATTGAAAAGAAAAGCTTGAATGCATCAAATTTCGTTGGAATAAAGCAGTTCGCAGATGGATCACATCACAAAAAAAAGACATGAAAGAAATTAGTACGAAAAAAGACAATGCACTTAAACCTATTCAAGCACCCATTTGGAACAGCAGAGAAAAAAGATACACAAGTCGACTCGACTAGAAAACTATGGAACAGGTTATCTTGTCGTCAAGTGATAGTTTCCAGGCACAATAAAGTCTGTAGACCAGCAGCAGCAACTATAACCATGGCACGATAGAGCACACCAGACATGTCTCTGTCGTCATCACCTACCACCCAGCAATCTGCAGCCAGATGTATTATTTACAGCACACAAGTCAATTACTACCCCACTGAAGATAATCAACATTAACTAATAAGGATGTGAGAATACAAACGCTTCCTCATTACTGAATGCTCCGAATAACTAACTGGAGAAGAGTGAGGAAGTCGAGCAGGGCCTCGTTGCTGAGGGTGGTCCAATAGCCGACCAGGTGCTGATGGGGCACGTGTCTCAGCACCTGGAGGAGGCACAGCAGCAGCTCGGGCGTGGGTCGTAGCTTGTCGTAGCGCTTCACTTCACACAGCTCTCCAGTGCCACCTCCACTGTACTCTCCAGCGAACGACACGCTCAGCTGCCTGACAATGAACACTTCTTAATAACCAGCTCTCCACATGCATTCAAAAGCGTTACACAGTCGGTCATTTTCCTGTCGCACTCCAATACTTCTAGTTTCTCTTTTAGCTTCGTAGAAAGACTCCAATTTTCACAAAGCCAGAGCACAATCCGTCTAACTTTCAAATATGCTCATTATATTATAGCTTTAAATTCTGGCATACAAACGCGGATACCAGTTGAGTTCACGGAAGCTTAACTGAAGACAATAGAGTAACTGTCAACCGTAGTAACTGATAGTAGAATGAAGCTCAAGAAAAAAATTAACCATCAAGAGTTTCCCAAACATGTAACAAAATCACTCTCTATATATTTCACATTATATAGTTTATAATTGACACATAATCGTCTATATACTTGACTACATTATAAATATAGAATATACTCTTTATAGAATATATACAACAAAATGCAAGCATGTACGGCGTATATAAGTTACATCTTGTAATACAAACTAAATAAAAATCCGAAGTATGATACAAAGTTTTGAAGTTCCTCGAAAGCAGATTCGACTCAAATTCAAATTAAAAATCCGTAAGCATTTGACATATCCTAAAACCGGATACAAATAAGACTAGAGGATAACACGTGAAAGCAATTACCTAGAATGAGTTTTAGACTCTCTATCGTCCTTGTCTTCGCTGTCTTCCTCCAACGTTGTCTCTGACGCCGGGACAGAAGGCGGCACATCTTCGCTTTCCAGACTCGTGGAAGATCGGCCAGGGCTGAGTAGCAGACCTGCTGCCCCTCCTCTTGAAAATAGCTCCCCTACTCCACCCGGTCGTCCCGTGAAGTAACCTCCACCAGGAGCAACCCCAAATCCACCAGGACCAGCGATGAGGGACAGATACGAAGCCTCACTGCGATGAGAAGGGGTTTGGGAGACGGTCGAGAAAGGATAGGAGCTGTGAGAGCTGATGCTGTTCTGAGAGGAGAGGGGGTTGGTAGGGGCAGGGGTGCGTGGAGTGCATGGGGTGGGAGTGGACATCTCGAGACGCAGAGATGTACCACGAGACGGTGTCTGTACAACGGGCGTGCTACTGCCGCCGTCAACGCTGCTCGCGTACGTCACTCTGTAGAGTTTAAACCACGGTTTACAACATCACTCAAGTAATTAGGCTAGTTAAATGATTTTGTGAAATCATAAAATTTCAAACAATAGAGAACAGAGAATTTTGGAAGGTAATAAAACTAGGTAACTGAAGTAGTTACAAGTTAACAACGCCACAGTTCTAGATAAATAATGATATGATTATGTATTCAATGAACATATGGTTATAAAGAAAATTTAAGATTAAGATGCAGACAAGAACATCTCAATATGTCATACCATCTACATTGTTCCTAAATATTATATTAATGGCTTAACCACCACAACCATATTAAAAATTCACATAAATTTACAGATACGAGCAGTTTTCACTTTCCATATGCAGGAGGGCAACCGTACTGTGAGTTGTTGAGATCAATAACCAGAAACATGAGATCTGTCACCATTGCACAATAATACTCTTAATACCAGCCAGATACAACACGAATCTGTTGCTGTCCCACACTAACGCTCTCAATACCAGGCATGGATAATACGTATCTGCTGCTGTCCCACAGAAATGCTCTCAATACCAGGCATGGATAGCACATATCTGCTGCTGTCCCACAATAATACCCTGGCTACCAAGCAAGGACGACGCACACCTGTTGCTCTTATTTCTGGCACTGCCTCGCCCCTCACTCTTCCTACTGCTGCTCCCCTCAGGAGTGGCAGCTCGGCCTCCAGCAGGTGGAGCAGGAGGCTGATGAGGAGCACGGGAGCTGGGCCATGTGAGTCTGTTGATGTTATCCAGCAACACACCCACCAGCGGCAGGTACAGGCAGGCGATACGACCTTGCTGGTTCTGTAAAAAAAAGAGTGCAGGAAGACCGATGGTATAAATTAAAGGGATACCAAGAGACAGAGAGGCAACACAGATCGTATGGTTCAGTATCTGAAACAATAATCAATCAAGAATGGGAGTAGGTATGCAAGTTTTTTCAGTCTTGCTACAGTAGGATCTACAGATAGTGAAATAAAACCAATGAATCATAAAGAATATTTAATCACTATCTACTTATAGACTACACAGTGTATCTCCTCTCACTATCTGTGTGTGTCCGTCCCATTTCTTCCAATCTACATATTACTGAAGAAAAATTACTGAAATGAACTTAGAATCTAAAGTGAATGATTACTTTCACTTTTCTTCCCCTTTCTCTATTAAATATATACGTATATTTAATTAATTCATCCGTAAACTGATAAATGCATTTTATTTCATACATCCTTAATTTAATCACTTTTAAACCGTAGAATTTAAACAGGGACTATATAGTCTATTAATATTAAATCGTTACCAAAAACTCTAGCCACTGGACCAATACATTAAGATCCCTTATTCCTCTATCTTTTAGTGGTGCAACATCCGCTTCCATCACCCCCTGCATTTTGCTCAGGAAAAGAACATAATGAATCGATACTGCCCATACCTCCTGCGTGTATCTGTCGTCCATGGAGTGTTTGGTGAGCAAGTCTCTGAGGAGAGCCACGCCCGCCCTCTGCACTTCACCCACCTCACCCAGGCATGCCACCACCGCACCCATCACAACCCCCACCGGGTAGTGGCGGCTCACGAACCACGGAGTCAAGCGGTACTCCTCCGGAGCTGGAAAAAATGATACTATATAAGTCACTGACTGAGAGCTAGTAGATGATCACCAATTTTTTTTATAGTTATGACGACGTAATCGCAAAAAATACTTTGAACTTGGTTTTAATTCTTGTGCCCAGGGATTGAGTAAAATTTAGTATGTACTCCTACGTACGTATTTGTCTCTTACATAGAATACACGACTGCTCTGAAAAGAGAGGTGTACAATACTTGAAGGCACAGACACTAGCAAAAGACCACTACTTTACAAATTCTGACATACTATTTTGGACAACACCGATTCTGAATACTGATACAAAACAAAAAACACACGTTTACAAGCAGGAATGCTGAAATGTAACCGATACTCACTTTTCATATCAATACTGACATCGATCCTGGTCCAAGCAGTTAGTCATTAAATCGAATCATTTAAAATTAAATCAGCAACCTGACTGTTTTCACAGTAATTTTACCATTTCAATTCCACTATATAATAATACGGTAGAATTCCTTTTAACCGGCACTTGCAATTGATATTGTTTTCCTTTTATGTCTAGCGTGTTTATGAATTGTTTGTGGTTACTTGGGTGATATAATAGGAGGTTTAAATACGGTTTTAAGGCATTTTTAAGCGATCGCCTGATATAATGGCATTTTTTATTAACCGGCAACTACAAAGGTCTCGTGTGTGTCGGTTAAAAAAACTTTCACTGTATCAAACTTGTTGCTTGCTTGGTCCATCTCTCTGGCACGCTCTTAAGGATTTAGATGGGAGGAAATTTTTCTACGAATAACAAGACCATGAAACTTCATCCCTAAATTACGATGGCAAATATAGTTTCTGAAATATATATTCGAAAGTCAAAATACTGTATTAGAGCTTTTGACCCTGTCGTACATAAGCTATTTTTCGCATATTTTTTCAACTGAAATTCATCGTAGCTGTTGAAACTTCACGCGGAGTAGAGGCCAAATACTCGGAGTACAGGCCCCTGGTTTAATAATACACAGTTTGTTACTTGCTTGCTTGGTCCGTCTCTGTCACGCTTTTAAGGATTTAGATAGGAAATTCGGTAGGGTATTCATGTATTGTAAGTATTGTATTGTGGATACCAAAGACAATCTTCAGTGTGGAAACTCCTTCACAAAGCCCGCGTCGACTGGCAAATAAATTGAAATAATTCAGTAAAAAACACGTGAATTTTCACGTATGGGTCTACTAGTCTAAGCATAATACTCAAAATACCTAGCTCGCTAATTAAAGTTTAGGTCTCTTTACAACGACTCACACTGCCCTACTTTACTGCTTCACAGAACGAGGTCATTACATGAACAGAGAGAAAAATTTGCACTCACTGATTCGTATTCTCGCCTCCTTCGACAGGTGCGCAGTGTCGAAGACGGGCAGGTTGAGTTGGATGTAGTGAGGATGCGTAGACACGATACGAAGGAAGGAGAGCTTGAGCAGCTGCAGTCCCACGCGATCACCAGGGCTGAACGCCTCCAGGTACACTCTGATCAGGCTGAACACGAACCCACGGTCCACCAAGCTCAGCAGCCGCTGCAACACGTTCATACAACCAATGAAACCTATGCAATACTAATAATGTAGTATTAGATTACAATGGAATATTCATAGCAGGACAATCCACGACTGATTTGAGCTCGCCAATAATCTTGCATGTATCAGGTTTGTAAATCCTACTAGGAATGACTAATTGCATTAAACATTTCTCAACTAACGAAGATTGTAGAATCTAAAATTTGATAACCAGTTTCAATAAATAAAAGACCAAGTTATCTATGAGCAATCTAACAGAAACCATGGTCTGTTAGGCGTTGCAGGTGCTAAAACAGATAATTTCTGCTAGGACACTTCATGAAACATAAATTCAGAATAAAACAAGGTAATGTAATACTCAAATATGCACTAATTTACCTCACATCAGCACTGATAATGAACACGCAGTCAACTAAATAGGTGCAGAATACAAGAGAAATGTTCTTATACTTGATATCAAAAGAAAAAAAAGCATAAAATCGAAAAAATGGTGTTGATCATGAACGCTCATCTCGCGCTGAAAATATTATGCAGGAAGAAGACAGAATTAGGAGCAGAGTTATTGCATTCAATCAGGAATCCGTTAATACAACACGTCGGACACCTCCCAGAAAAGAGAAAAATAAAAAACATGGTCTACTAATACTGAAACAAAAATCTGCAACAGAATTCCACAGAGAATGCTGCTGCATTTGCTGCCGGTAGCTCATATGCTCTTTCGTAAGAATGCCACGTTGTTTCCTATGACAGCTAACTAAAGCATACCATCCTTGACAGAAGCTTTTGTAGCCTACCTATTCCTTAATCCCCAAAAACGTACTTCCCAGAAGGGTTAGAAATAATCCCTTGCGTATTATGACTTTCGCAACGTACAGTTTGTTATTATGAGGATTAGATGCGCGTGAACGATTATTCCAAGTTTGCAATTATGAACATTAATCGTTCGAATGATCAGTCGAGGTTCCAGTAAGGCAATATAACAGTGCCGGGCTCACAACATTACTAGGCCAATATAATGGAGGGAACTCAAGCGAGTGATGAGTAAACGAACCTTGATGAAGAGCGCGAGTGCCGTGTTGGCAGTGCGAGCGTGAGGCAGCTTGCTCTGCTGGGTGATGTGGTGTGTCAGAGACTCCACCAGGCTACGCACCCACGAGTTAAATGCAGAGCTGAACCGCTCTCGACGATCCATCTGACGAACAGTTGCGAAACAATTATATTGCTCTCATTTTACTGTGCACGATTCACCTATGTATTCGTGCTAATAAGTGGATGTCCGAATTTAGACTTGAGACCTCTACCCTACAATTTTACTGAATTTAATATCATCAGGTGTCACCGGACTTACTGGCCAATTAATGTCAGGTTGGTCAAAAGTTCCCAGCCAGCAAAACCGGCAACAAACGATAAGTTTTACTGCACAGTTCTTTTCAGGTTTGCATGTTTAAATAATACTTTCAATTAAAAGGGGTTTGTACATTTATTTTTATTGCACTTTGAATCACAGTAAAAAAGGTTTATATATTCATTTATTTATTGCACCACGAATTGCAAGGAATAGTTGATAAAGGGGTTTTATATCTTCTTATTGCACCGCATTAATACAAAGTGTTGAATATTGCACCAATGGATCGGCGAGGTGTACAAAAACCGGCAGCAAGGATTTTTGCACCAAGCAACCACTCGACAGCAGCGTGAATAAGTGTTGTCATTCTGACTGCAGGCGCTCGATTACAACTTCTCTACCTGCCGGTGTTCCCTCAACACATAGGGAACCGCTCAAGCAGTAGATCTTAGTGTGCATATCTAAGTTACCAAGACGAGCACCCCTAACGTACACGTCCTGTTGAAAACCTAGTGAATGACTAGATCGTTCACACAGGTAAAGCCCTTAAAAAATTAATTCCTTACACTTAATTCTGCTTGCTCTGTGGCAAAATATTATCCCGTCTCTAACATTCTAGGGGCAAGGTACGTAATTGGGGACCAGTATTTAAACAGTTGCATGAATGCTCTGACATTTCCAGCCAAAAGGAATGGTGCTCATGAATACATGAATAGTGTTCATGAATACAAAGGGAATGGTGCCCATGAATACTGTTATTTTAATACCCAAATAGGCACAGAAGTAAGATTGAAATGGTCTACTGAAAAAACGTACCTTAATTCTACTGGAGGTGAGCAGCGAGGTGGCCATGGCCCTCAGGAGCAGAGGCAGCAGCAGGGGCGTCTGCTGCAAGGCTGCGTCACACACGCTCTGCCCGCAAAAAAATCATGGATTTATTTTTATCGTAACGAAAAACTTCGGTCTAACTACATAAGGTAATTTAGTGTTCGATGACCACATCGAAATGTGAAGATAAAAACAGGAATGAAGATACTAGTATTGAGAATCAGAAACTCACGGTAGGAAAACAGGAAACAAGTAAACATAAATGGCCATTAAAAAAGAAACTCGATCCGTAAGATCAGCTTAAATAATGTGAGTTGTAACAGAATCCCCTAATTTTCAAATGTCACTCGTGAGATAACCTCAAAATAAGAAGTGGTACTACACAAGAGGACAAGTCACTGCATAATTTCTGCAGACCAGAGTTGACCGGAGGTTCGGTGGGCCTGTGTTAATGATTTATCACTCTAAAAATACGGAAAAGGCTTCAGGTATATTAATTTATAAGTACAATTACGCACACATTAATGATGGAATTTACCCTGACGACACGTGGGAGGGAAGCATGAACTAAACAATGAGAACAGCACCTGGTCAGTGACAGGAGGCCGTAACACAGTGGCGAGGGCCCGACTTAAGGCCTCATGCAGGCTGGAGGGGCCATGGCTGGAGCCTAGAAATGCGCGGCTGCTGCGCTGTTCTATGTTTACTTCGTACTGCCGGAAAACAAATATAAACACCATAAATAGTGTAGGGATATTATATCATTGCAGTGTATGTTTTAAAATAGCGCTCGGTATGATGTAGCACGAGTTAAGTTCTCTTCATCCAAGTCTTTCCACAATACTTCAAATAAATCAGTTCAAACAAACTTATAATGAAGAAAATGACTGCACAAAAAATGAAAAAAAAACGATCAGCTCCAATTTGGGACCAACGTACCATTGCATTTTGGGATCAAAATATCGTTAATAACAAAAGGGTTCCAAATGCCATTTTATCGTTGGATTTAGGTACCAATAAATCGTGATCGCCCACCTTGATGTAGGTGTGAACGAGGTCGAGTCTGTTGGCCGCGTGCAGGCGCGTGAGGAGCTCTACAAGAGTTGTGACAACACTGCATCCTACCTCACCACCACCAGCCATCATCACCAGCAGCAGCCGGTCCAGCACAGAGGGCAGGAACCTGATGAAGGTGTCAGTGTCCAGCCCTAGCAGCGCCTGGTGAGTTAAATGAAGGCCGGTGATGTGGCAGTAACGAAAGGTTATTGAACGTATTTTGTAGAAATTTATGCATTTTTGTAAAATTCAATATTTAGGGTTAAGTAGAACTCAGTCCTCGTGGATTTGAGTACACTCTGTGAATTAAAAAAACCTATGAAGCGCCAAACAAATTTGCTGCATCAAACCTTCACGTTCCGGACGGTTTCAGCCTCAGATGGTCCAGTTTTCATGCAGCCAGAACCGACAAGCGTGGACACAGAAGAGCTTCTACTGGATTTCGGGGTGGATATTGCTGGAGATATAGCGGATATCGCCGATATTGCACTGAGTGTGTCGGCGCTTGGCACGCTGCTGTTGGTGGATTTTGCGACTAAGTTGGAACTTTTTTCGTCGCTGTTTTGGCTAGCAGCTTCAGAACAAGAGTCCGTGCGCTTTCTGTAGGCCCCTGATACCGACTCCCCAAAGCCGTTCTCGAGTACCCCAGCAGGGTGGTGAGCCCCGTTTATGGCGCTTGTGAAGGCGTTGGCAAAGGGGTTAGAAGCAGAGCTGCCAGAAGAGGTGGTGGGGGTCTGAGGAGGAGTGAGCAGAGCGGAAGTCGTCAGGAAGAAGTTATGCAGGTGCTGGTCGCTCGTTAGGACGGACGAGATGAGGCGGCTGCTGAAGCGGAACACATTCTTTTGACTGTCCACCCACCGAACTTCTGGTCCCGCAAACTGCGTAAATAAGAAAAAATTTATCGTTGACGGTGCTCGTAGACTTATGCCCTACCAAATTGATAAGTTTTCTGAAATTGCACTGAAATAACTACTAATGTGAAGCATAAACTGTAGCTAATTTCATGTAGCTGCGTTTATGTACATGAAATGGGTTCAGCCGCGTTCCAGTTTTGATTTGTTCTTACACTTCAAATAACTGGAATAACCACACAACGGTTAAATGACATGTGCTCGAAAAGTTCACGCGATTTTTTAATTATAATTCAAAAAATCGCTTGAACTTTTTGAGGCACGATAGTTTTAATGTATCTCTTTAAACTGGAATAACAAATACTTAATAAGTATTCATGAAACTTTGTAGTCAGTTTAGAGGTCAATGTTTCCCAAAATTTATTACAAGCCACTCCTGTTACATCTTCCCTTACACGGCAACCCAAACAAATCAAAAGTACTAGATGAGTCTTTGCGAGTAAACAATCAACTGTAACAATTCTTTTTACCATAAGAAAAACTCAATTTCAATGAACCCCCAAAAACAGATGGAGGACAGCATAAATAATACCTTGCATACGAACGCACCTGAATAGTAAAATGTGAAGTATGCTACACATACGCCGCAGCATTTCAACCAAATGATACAAAAATACTGATGTTGCCCTACACTTATTTCTTGTTCGTCAAGTCGTATACTGTTAACATTAAACTCTTCATTTATTAACTAAGACTGAGTCTCTCGTCCTTGATCAAGTTCTTACCCCTTTACCCAGTCCAAAGGGTTCAATGGAGAGATATTTAGCAGGCAGATGAGCAGCAACAGGCAGAGTTTGGTCTTCAGTATTAAGCCTGCACCTGAAGAGCAGAGGGGTCCAGGCGTAGCCCACCACCTCCACAGGCTCGTCTTTCTTGCCTGCCTTCGCGCCCTCGATGGCCAGGTGGCAGAACGTGAAGAGCAGGTGGTGGCTGCTCGTCAGGTTGTGAGGAAGTGCGATCTGTTGCATAACACGCAGTAAGGGGGAGGTTATTGTAGAATAGAATAAAATGATGCTACAGGAACGAGATTTTTGGCCCATTCTTGGGTCGGTACCCAAGTCCCATGCCGTAATTCTAGCCGCCGATAATCATTCACAGACCGACCACCGCGGCAGCGGTCCTCGAACGCGGATCTTCCCGCATCACAAACGGGTTCGCTCACTAGTCGACCAAGCTGGTGGTAGAGCTCAAATACATATCTTGCAATGTATTTGAGCTTGTCCTACGAGGCAATCTATACAATTACTTCCAACATTGTCTATAGCTTGAGAATTATGGACAACACTCCGGTACCAAATTACATGCTTAATGTTAAATTTCACGATTTTACCCGATATTCAATCAATATTAAAACCTGACCTTAAATTCAAGCATGGAATTCAATAGGAGTGTTCTAACAAGTACAAACAATATACAACAGGTCTTCATTTAATTCTTCAGAATAAGATAAAAAATATCAAATTCCAACTGCTTATATTTGAAACACATCTTACACCCAAAACAAATCACACACCGCGACGATAGAATATCACCTCATTCAACTACGAAGAGCAAAACTCCATTACTCTTCTGCTTTAACATAACATAATTCAGTTTTGAAAGAGACCCCACACACCTTAATTTCATCACCCCACTCGGGGAAGGAGTTATGGTGGAGCACGACCGTTGACGCAGATGTGGTGAGGGTGCTCACTGCTCCGACGCCCTGACACGGCCTGGAGTAGATAACACGGAGGGGCGCCGCACCTTCAGCGTCCGAATCTCGAAGCTCTATCAAACACACCAAGTTTCGGGCTCGGCCGAATATTTTCTGATTCTCGTAGTTGAGGTGGCGGGGGTACACGTAGAGATGGTTCACATAGGAGGCAGAGGGCTGGGCGTCCTCCAGCAAGTCCGACGGGAACTCCTGCACTTCGAAGGTGGGCTCGTGGGTCGGAGGGTTGGGGAAGGGCACCACCGGCTCCAGAGAGGGTGTCAGCGAATCTGCAATGGAAAACTCCAGTTCAAGCAAAAATTTGAAAGGAAAATGTCACGTGTCAGTAGGAGGCTGTGTACTTTCGGGAGTTTGAAGTCGTTTATTTTGGTGTCAGAGATTTGCTGAAGACAATACATCTAAATTAATGCAGCTTCCTTCATGTATTATACTTTCTAAAGCTTGAGCTAGGTTTTGGCTGCTGTTACAATGTCAGAGAAAACGACGAACTGACGTGAGATAGATTTACAATGACAAACGTTTTCTAGTTCATTAATTTCATCATCATAACTGTGGTTGTATTAGGTTGTTACAAAAATAATGGCCGCTCGGAGGTCTGGGGTTTGAAAAGTAATTTTAACACAACTTTTTTAGTTTATTTTTGATGAACCTTGGCATGCATAACAATTAATGTGTGCTTATTAATATTTTGTAACTTCTTTTCAGACAGAACATTATTTTGAAGGATAGAATCCCTCCATGATGAACATGACAAAACATGACCTTCGCCTACTTATGTTGCACGAGTTCAAACTTGGGCACAACGCCTCCGAAGCTTCTGCCAATATCAACCGAGCATGGGGAGAAGAGTCCACAAGGGATCGGACAGTACGAAGGTGGTTCG
>VCRD01002182.1:0-21898 GCA_006783055.1 Trinorchestia longiramus | reverse complement strand
ACTTTTAGGTCTAAACAAGAGGTGGAAACGACCTTCAAAGATTTTGTTGCATCACAGCCATTAACTTTTTATCAACAAGGGATAAATAATCTCATAGTCCGATGGCAGAGATGCATAGCTGCTCAAGGTTCATATTTTGACTAAGTTTAACTTCTCTATTGTTCATTTACCAAAGATTAAATGCATGCTTCTGAAATCGGCCATTATTTTTGTAACAACCTAATAAAATATTTATAATTGTTAATAGCATAATACAAATGACCTAAAACACGCAATAAAATAGTAATTCTATTCCCAGGATCGTTCGTCTGAGGCGCAGCCGGAAGTTAGGATGGCCACCTTCTTGTGTATTCTATTTATGGGCAACTAATTAGCTTCGTTCTGTAACCTAAAAGAAGCAGCTAGAAAGTCATACACTAATATTGAAAGATCATGTCGGTATTTTCGTAAAAAAAAGTAGCGCTAAATACTCGCAAGTGTGAGGTCTGGCTTCAGAGGAGGCCCATCCAAAGCGACAATTAAAAGCCTCTTAAGTGTTTAGTCTAGTGGATTCACTTGTATTAAACAAGGCACGTAGGCACTAAGCCCATTCTTTTAGCGTCAGCTTCTACCTAGGAGAACCTGAAGACATTGAAAGGCTAGTAGCAGCACTCACTTGGAGTGGTGACCTCCATGAGGCTGAGCTTGATACTGAGACTGCCGGGGATGACGGTGAACTTGCTGAGCTTATCAGCCTTCTTGAGCTCCGTGAGAAGTTTGATCATCTCAGACTCGCTCGTTTTCTTCTCGTCAAACTTGTAGATGGGAGAAAAGTCGGTGTTGGGGTCAAGCTTGCCGTCTGGTGTGAACAACTGCCGCGCTGACCAGCCCAGAGGCATCCGGTACTGGCCCAACCTGTGTGTATGACACAATAAATCTAGGAAAAATAATTCAGCTGCAGTTGTTACAAGCAGATAGAAGCATTCTGTACTTGTCTCCATAGCATATATTAACACTGAAGAAAACAGGAAACTGTATCGTTTCCCAACTTAATGTTATACCTCATACAAATGAATACAAACAGTAATAGTCATGTACAACTTGGCAGAAAACTACGAGATGCTGGCTATACTTACATATACATGAGGCTGTTTCAATTAAGAATCTATGGCATGCATAGATATACTAACCACGTTGCTGTAGATCCGGCATCCTGCTAAATAAGACATGCATATTATATATCCATGCTGGAACTGGAAAGTGGAAGTCGACGACACCTGTATTTTCAACTTGCAAGGAGTAAGAAATGAGCTACAACGTACCTGGAGCAGCAAGTTTTGATGATCTTCTGCAGCCTAGCCAGGGCTTTGGGATCTTGGTGATGCTTGAGGTAAGGCTCGACGGCAGCAGCAACGCCTCCCTGCAGCACCTTCTGGATCACAACCACCAGGAACACGTGCGGGGACGGCCGGGCGCAGCTCAGTACGCACTACACCAGCAACACACAAATAAAGAAAGGCCGTGGGCTACATAAAATATACTTTATTGTCTGATGTAATTACCACTCACAGTTTTAACAATGGAGCAGAGCACCCGGGGAAAATGACAAGTGAGCGCAGTTCATCAAATCCTTTCTTAAATAGATTTTTATGTATTAAAGGGAATTAGTCGAGCCAATTGCCAGGAATGTAACGGAAAAAATGTGACCCCATCAAAACTCTGATTGATTACCCAAAGAAGCGTATGAAATAGTTTTCTATTGCATTAAACGGAAGTGAAACTATACAGACGAGAGCACAAGAATCTCTAATGATAAATTTAAACAATAAATATAAAAATAAATTAAATTTTTTGTACCAAATCAATTGCAAAATATGCTTCCAAGCAATCTTGAAAATAATTTGATTCATAAGTATGAGATCGAATGAGAAACGAAGAGTGAACCTCTTTAATGTGAACACTTTTCTGATGCAAATGAAGGACTATAGTCTGATGTTGAACACGTGAATCAGATATCAGTGTCTATTTATCAATTTGTTCAATTAAATGAATAATAGTCTCTACTTCTTACCCCCCGCCATGGCTCTCGGTTGCAGAAATTATTGCTCGACTGCTCTCTTTTGAAAATTTGGAAAAAAACTAACTCGCTGGATAGCAGATCTTCATCACTGAGACCATCAGCGTCTACGTCCTTGAACTGAAATATGCTGCAACAATTCTTTACTGTTAACCTACTGTGCACTGAAGTTCATCGATGTGCATTTATTGTCACGAATACCTAAATTTTGTGCAAGTTGCCGAAATAGGCGCACGAGTAATCAGCTCCCAACCACTGTGGTGTTTGAATAGTTGCAGCACGACTGTGAAAAGCAGGCAGCAGTCGATTAGAGTGTCGAGATGTGGATGCACAACTGCACACACAGACCTGAGACTCCAGGTCAAAGAAGTGGTAGGCAGCTTTTACCTGCTTGGGGTAGGCGAGCCACTCTTCAGGGACTCCAGCGAGATTGAGGGGCACAGTTACAGGACAGCTCGCACCTCCCACTTCCCCTCCATCGCCTCCTCTACTCCGGGGTCCTCCAGAGTCCAACCGAGGTCTTGCTGTCCCGCTCCCCGTGCTCGCTGACCCTCCTCCCTGCAGCAGGCTCCGTGCCATGGGCGAGTTCAGGTCGAAGTGAAAGTCTTCCGAGATCTTGCAGCCCGTAACGATATTGTACAGCGCCATGTGTGTCATGTACGGCTCAAGCTGCAATGGCGAGTGAACGTTTCAATTCGTTTTCACCAAAAACAAGAACATGCTCGCATGAAGATAGCTTTAAGCCTTTAACCCTTTAAGTACTACAAGGACACCTTAGTCACAAGTCATTTTCTTTTTAGAATTAATATACTATTAAGATTTTCTTGGCTAGAGACTCAGATGTCTCGTTTCTGAAAACTCCATTATTAAAATTAATCACTGAAACTGTTAAGACATTCAAATCTACGTGCAAACAACACAACTGAGAAAGTTGTGATAAAATTAAGTAAATAAGATTTACGGCTTATTGGATTCAAGACCATCTCACAAAAAAGGAAAAGACTACCTGAATAAACACAGGAATGAAAACACATTACAGGAGGCACTGTTGATGTGAATGATGTAGCCTGATAGCACACCTGCGACATGGGGCCATCAAGCGAAGCGTCCACAGGAGCCTGCAGTCTAAACTTGAGGCTCTCACAGGAAGCCCTGACCCTCACCCCCACCACGCCTGCTTCTTGGGGAGCACCGACTCCTGACTCGTCCCAGCACTCCAAGGGGGAGTACGACAAGTCATCGCCACGCTACACATTAGGAGAACGAAAACGATTTAAAATATGAAGGAAATGAGACATGATTTCACAATAATTTATTTTCACAAATTGCTGAATTAACGGTCAGCCTCTATACTGACGATAGCTATACATTTATTGCCAGTGACTTGAGAATATTCTTCTCTTAACATACTTTTCAATCGAAATTCTGCCAAGTAAATAAGGAAGCCAATATCCTATTCTTCCTTAGTGAATAATGGATTTTAATGAGTTCTCATATTCATTCATTATAACCTTTTCATTTTCCTCCATTTAAGGGCCGTATGTTTAAGTATTAGCTAATGTATTTTTATTTTATGTATTCATTTAGCTGAAACGATACACACAATGCAAAACAAAGTACCACGTAAACCCACTCTACTTAGCTTACATCGTGCCTGACAAACAAACACGGCTCTACTAACACAGCCGCTCTCCCACTCAATTCAGTACAGCCCTACAGTATTTCATGCTAATATCATTCATGGTGCAGTCAACCAACATTTTCCACTCTTGTTGCTCCCAAACTGAATTTTATTCAGTCAACATCACCG
Organism: Trinorchestia longiramus; assembly: GCA_006783055.1. Taxonomy (NCBI): domain Eukaryota; kingdom Metazoa; phylum Arthropoda; class Malacostraca; order Amphipoda; family Talitridae; genus Trinorchestia; species Trinorchestia longiramus. Next base: position 18,032 of record VCRD01002182.1, on the reverse strand, counting down.
AGATTGTGGGATTTATGTCTCAACTTTAGACGGTGTGGAATTTGGGTATCAACCCAAAATAAACCAAACAGCTCATCAAATGGTATAGAAACAGCTCATGCTTTATTCTATACCATTTGATCAAGCTGTTTCCAGAGACAGCTAGGACATCTTACCCTGAGGTCAGGGCAGCAGTTGAAGAGGCTCGTACGGGCCTGCAATCGACCCTGCTGCCTGCTGTAGCTGTTCTCGTTGGCGAGCTTGGCAAGGTGCGGGCTGAGGCTGTGTTGCAAACTACGCAGTGTTCCATATTGGGACACTCCGTTGCTCATGCTTGTGGCTGATGACAGCGATGTTGTTGAAGGCGACGATGGGCTCACTGCAAATATTTACACATAGATGAATAGTTTAAAATGTAACATCCTGACGCCATACGGTGCAAAAGATTGCTGCATGATTACCTTCATTCTCAACAGTCTTATGAAGTTTTTGCTCTATAACAGGGATTTTCAGAGTAAAATTCAGCCCATCATTCTATGGCACCACAATTTTAAGTTCAAGTTACAAATGGATTAGCCCAATACAGCAAGAAAAAAATCAAGCATCTCTGGTGAACAAAAAAGCGAAACAGAAGAAAGAAGCCGAAATAAAACCACTTAAGAAACAAAGCCCAACCCATCTATTAAATTAGCATACAACTGGGTCTTGCAATAGTGTTAAATACTCTGCAACTGGCAGTAAATTTGAGGTATATTTATTCCCTGGACGAAGACACAAGAGGTAAATTAAGCTACGCACGCAATTCTAAAATACACTATGCATACCTTTATCTCTGGGCATGTCTGGAGCGAGGTCAGCAGATTTGTCAGCATGCAGAACCCTGGTCAGCTTGTCAGTCCAGTCTTCCATGTCAGCGAGGCTCTCTGCTGACAGCACGCTGACGCCCCCTCCCCCCGCTGCTGACAGCCGCAGCTCAAAGCAACAAGCGCCGCGCCCAGGGTTCTGTGGGCAACCCATTCTAATACTCGTGCTGTGCTGATGTATCTATCGCATCGTATCAACTCAAAACTGGAAAGCCTGGTACACTAAGATTCCACGAGGCAAAACCACGTTTCAAATCCAAATTGTGTACTAGTAAAATTAAACACCTTAGATTTCATTCCCGTACAAAATAATAGCTGTCAGAAGGTTGTAAGAGAGAAGTACGTTACTTACATAGAAAGAAGCTTCTCAATATCTCTGTACCTGAAGCAAGCTCACCTTGCAGACGGCGGTGCAAAAGTCCAGGACGATAGTACCCTTTGGATCATGGCGGCGTTCGTCCTTGTGGAACTCCAGCAGGTACGTGCCGTCCACTTCCTGTCTGCTCACACAACGCAGGACAGAAATGTACTCAGAAATCAGGGTTTTCAAAGGTGGAACATGAACCCTGCGATAGCACTTAGCCGTGCAGAAGTAGGGTGGTGAACGTTCAATTCACCACCCCGAAAGCTGTTATATAAATGTTCGAACAGCCCGAAAGCTGTTATATAAATGTTCGAAACTTCTTGTATTGAATTTTGACAGTTCTTATATGAAATGAAATTTAAAAGTTGCCAAATAAACTTTTGAAACTTCCTAAATTAACTTTTGAAAATTCTTCATAAACATTTCGAAGTTGTATAAACCTTTAGAAATTGTGAAGTAAACTTTTCAAACTTCCATGAAAAAATGGGATTATTACAAGGATTTTACCGATCGTAAGCTCAAAACTATAGCCCAAGAGCAGGAATCTGAACTAACTAGTCACTCACCTGAGGCAGGCAAATCGTCTTTTAAAAGTTTTAGAAGAGAAGTTACTGAAGAGCTTTTCATTTGCAGTGTCCGGTCCCTTGAGCAAGTAGCCTTTCTTGAGGATGTTCTCACCAGTGTTGAGGACCGTCTGCACAGTAACGAATAGGTCATGGGAGACGCATTGAAACACCAGCACTTTCAGTAAGACGAAAGAAGAACAAAAGTTTTCGAGACTCAAGCTCTAACTCAGCAGTACATAAATACTGATCGCATGATATTAAAGAGCATATCCCTCTAAAACCTATAAATTAACACCTTGGGGTCTTAAGGAGCTCGGATTCAGACTACCACGTGAAGTCACTAACTTGAACAAGGAATATCTTTAATAATATAAGAGGAATTGTAGTAAAAAAAGATAATTGTTGAAAGTTTCAGCCACTTAGTTGATAACGGGAGGCTTGTCTTTAAGTTTTAATTCCAGTGAAAATCACCCTGAGCTTTTTATTTATAAATTATTGGGTTTTTATTAACTTAAAAGTCATGACACACAAACGCTAAAACAGTAAATGTCCAAAATTGAGTTAAATAAAGCAAAACTACTGCAAGTGTTGCTTAAATGATGGCCTATACCAAGTTCTACAGACTGCAACAATGATAAGAAACCCCGACATTTACAAATATAAGAACTACCTGAAACGTAAAGAAATACCACCTGTAGTTGAGCATCACACTAACCATGTCCCCCTGCTCTATATCGGTGTCCACTTCATATACTTGTTCCTTCAAGTCTTCCAGCTTGGGTAACCTGTCAACAAAAATACGATATTTTCAACACAATAATAATAATAATAATAATTCCTACATATTAATCTCCTTATCTACCGTCACTCTTTTAAGATACAGCAGTTAGAAATATTAACGAATCTAAAAGAAACTGCGATTGAATTATAGTCTCAACAATCATATCTCACCATGTTGACGTGGTAACCTAACAGAACCATGATTTGGTCTGATCATTCCGTATTTTTACCCAGAAGAGTAGGTTAGGTTATATCTACGCAAAAACTATACACCTATGAACGACGAACTTCGTTCCTTAGTTTTAATGCAATAGAACCAGCCAGGCTACTGTTAGTTACCTAATAAGAAGTAGCACTATCAACAGGTATGCAGGATGGCCAGTGAGCGATGAGAAGGGTTATTTTACTGCTACTGTGACTACCTAGCCCTGTCTCACGATTTGTTCTTGTGATGCTACATCCAGTGTGTTCACTACCCAAACCATGTGAAGTTGTACCAAATACTAAATTAGGTTTTAACTTTTAACCCACACAACTTTTCAACTGTTCTTTATAAAGAACTTCATCACTTTCTTAAAACTGGAAAGTTTAATTTTACAATGAATAAATTACAGTTTAAAATACACTCAATTAAATTTAAGCTAGACGCTTTCCTGAAACTAAACCTCTCTACTCTAGCAAGACAAGACTGACTCTATGGTGAGCATTTAGAAAAGAATACCAGAGAAAAGAGCATTAAAACAAGTGTGAGACCTTGGAAGCTGTAGATAAGAGCCGGCATAAGAGCTGTCTTTGTAGGTGACTAGGGAGTGGGGTGCGGTGTAGGTGTGGAGGCACTGGCGGACCAGTGGACTATGCACCTCACCGGACTGCACCACCGAGGCCAGGCAGTGCAGGGTGCGCTGCTGTCTAGGTATTGTTGAGTACTGCAAGGAATACAACCTCAAATTACATTTGTTGACGCGTGTATACATGATACCACACTCCTAGCACAACATTCATTGGCAGGATGTATTGTTCATTGGAGGTAGATTGCTGCTCCTCTGCGACTGTGCCACCAGATGAGTCTTTCATCAAATACAAAAAATAAGAGAAACAGCGCAAACAGAATAAATCTCTCTGTAGAAACCAGGTTCTTTTATGATGGTCAGATTGCTGCACATTTATTTTTACCAAGAATTTTCAATATGTAGTGCTTTGCATCAACAACAACATAACTGTCACATATGCATACAGATAGATGCTAGAAATTAAACATTTTCAAAAACCATTCCATCTAAATATCAAACAAACTGAAAGATATTATTGAAAATACTGAAAAATATATGTATTTCATATCAATAAATTATTTAAACATATCTAAAACTAAACAAAATATGCATAACATCCATTCCAATCTTAAAGACTGTAAAAACTTAGAATCGCTTGTATTCCCATGAATTCATAGAGTAGGAACAAGTGGCAGACATGCACAGGCATCACTGAGACTGACTTGCACGGCATCATGAGGAACCAGCAGAACTTCCCGAACAGGATCATTGTTGAGTAATACTTTGTTCTTGTCCATGTATTCTTCAAAGTCGAGCGGCTCCACCAAGCGTGACTTTGCTTGCTGTGAACACAACACATGTCAGTCATATCTGGGTGAAAGTCAGCAGAAGATGCCTTTCAATAGCTCTATGTCCATGTAAGATTTGTGTGTAAGTACTCAGATGAACACATAAGGAAAAATGTACAACTAAAGTTTGTCACAGATAAGCATATTTATCAATAACAGAGATCCTATAAACAGAGCAAAAAGTACTTCAAGATCAATAAAATTGCTATTTTTTCAAAACATTTTTAAGAAAAACATTGGCTGAGTACATCAAAGTATAAGGTATCACATCAAAAAACAGCTCTACATAAGTCCTTTGAGTATATTTGCATCTAGATCTAACAATTGCTGCACTCTCTATACATTTGCTCCTGCTTACATCTTCTAGCACCAACCCTCTTATAAAAAAATGTTGAAGATTAAACAAAGTCAATTGAAATAAATGACAGAAAATGCTCTTTTTTAAAATACTGAACAAAATATCAATATATTCACAAATCACTAGCTAATGGGATATTTTTGGCAGTTAAGCAGGTTAGCTGTTAAAACAAAAGGAAAATGGACAAATAAGAAATAATTGTATTGAATATTATTATTTAGCTAATGGCTAGCAGAGCTTTGTAGGTTTCTACATTGCAATTTACAAACACTAAATAAATTTTTCACATAGAAAACACCATAAATTGAAAAACAAACTAAAAAAATTTAAATATTATATAAAGTTATAACTTATTTGGTTTGTTAAAGATTAGTGATAAAACTATAGTACCTAATTAAAAAAAATTATAGTGCCTAGAGCATTGTGATGGTTTGATCAATCATGTCCATCAGAAGTGAGCTTGGCAAGCAAATTTAAAGCTCAACTAGTATTTATATGCATAATGTTGCATTCAATAATGCTGACATATTTCCATGTAATTTTGTTTCAGTTACACAACATTAGATATATTGAAAGGACTAGTTAGAAAGTAACAAACATAAGAGATGAAGCTTGTTTTAAAATCCTGAAATGAATTGAGCAAAAGTACAACAGAAACTATTAATTATTCATAACACAAAGTCGAGCATGATCACACTAACTCAATTGAGATAAGAAATATATTTTAATCAATTTACTTAGAGCAAATTTGAAATACCAAATAAATTTTTATAAAATGTTTTTAAAAGATAACCAGTATACATAATTAAAAGTTTTTGATTTCTCATGAAATTGGTAACACAAGGAATAAATAATTTTGCAATACATGTAAAATAAATACAAACCAGTTCAATAACTCTTGGCTCAAACACTCACCTGAATTGCAGTTGCTTTAACAGCTTGAGATACATTTTCTCTGAGCTGAGCTGCGGTACCAGGCTTGGTGAGCCCTCGGGTAAATCTTCTCTCTGCCATCCCGTACAGTGGCTCCAGTACAGCCTTCTGAAGTTAAATTTGCCTGAAACAGTGCACTTATGTTAGGGTTTACTTAGTACACAAAAATGATGAACATAAAACTAAAAACTTATGTGAAATCTAAGCTAAAGAGAATAAACAATTGAAATTCACTGAATAAACAAATCTTAAGTACATACATGTATCTTTCAAAGAATATTGTATGTGACTAACTCTCATATTTTAATGCAATAAGAACTAAGTTATTTACTGAATGAATGAAATGGGTAGAAAATTATCACTTAATGTAATTTCAGCAAATTTATAAACAAAACATTTAGAATGTAGGACTAAACTGTATTATTTCTAATGTAGTTCAGAAATAACAGTGGTTTATATAGCATTAAGCAGATGCATACAAACTACTTTATTAAGTTAATACTGTCTAAAATCACTAGTGAAGTTTTTAAAAATATAGCCATTGCATAAGTAAATTTTGATAAATAGCTGAAAACTCCAGGAAACTGTTTGCAATAAAGTCAATGAACATTATATGATACAATAGTTGGTTTAACCAGATCAATAAATAAATAAGTTATTTTACTCTAAAAATATTTCTTATATATAAATTATTCCAATTTTGAAGTTATATAAAGATTTAAATTGCTGATTAAAAAAAAATGCATAGACATCAAGAAGATGACAAGCATTGTGTTCAGCAATAGTCACTAAAATTAATGAAAAACATTCTACAACTTTCCTTGATTGTCTAATACAGACAAGTACTTTTCTACAAAGGTAAATGATTACAAATTGAATTCTATTTTATATTTACTTTATTTTACAATTGCTTATTTCACACAGCTTTTCTGAGCACAAGTTTATACTAACCATCAATATGGCATTATTTTAGAGCTTTAAATTAACAATAAGGGTGCTGCACATGCAAGCAACACAGTTTTTAAGAAAAAGACTATATGCCTCACATGTGAGTGCCATGGTTTATTTGCAAAAACAAGTTACTTGTGTATGATTTTTTTGGTAACCAGAGTATAAAAACATCTCAAAATATTGGACATAAATGTGGGTTTAAGCAAGCAAATGAGTTATTAATTTTACCATAGCACCTGAAATGAAAAGCTGAGTGGATTGTTTATTTGCTAAACACTCAGTGTGACATCATGGCCAAGTTCCTAAAGCATTTCAATAAATTTATATATTATTTTATCAAATTGACATGTTTTTGAAAATTACAGAGTAAAAATGCATTCATATAAATAATAGGTCTTTCTATATTCTTTGCTATAATAATGTTTCCCAGGATGTTCATGGATATTCTGGATCATAATCAAGATGTTAAAATTTCTAGTTGAAACTTCTTAGAACACTTATACTGTACCATTCTTTAATTTGATTCAGGAATGTCTGTTGAATTGTCTTTAAACTCAATAAAAAAAAGTAAGAGTTGTGGGGTATTAAGATCTTGGCAACTACAATACTGATAGCTTCATACAAACTTACAAATTGATAAATTGTCTCCTTTTCATTAATTTTAGCTGCTTCCTGACTGGAAGCTTGTCTGCACCTCATTAGTGTTTATTCCCCACTACTTTTACTTTCAGTTGTTTACTGACAACATCTTTCATGAGGTATTTACTCTTCGCTAATAATAGTCAACAATATAATGTAAACCGAAATGATTTCTAATTATTAACGAGCCTTTACAGTATTAGGTTACTACACTTCAATATCTACGTATATGAGTACTTCAACTTGACACACCTGCTAACCAGCAAGCGGCGTGGCACACAACCACACCTCACTAAGTCCATCACTCAATTAAGAAGCATGCACGCAAAGTGTCCTACTCCTACGTATGTAGTACGTCCGTTCATTCCGCAGAATGTTTGAAGGGTAGCTTTCAGTGATAATCTAATAAACCCAAAATTTTAGCACGCTTGAGAAATAGAAAACATAATACACGAATTGAAAGTTTTTAGGAAAATTTTATTAGGGTTATAACTTGAAAATAGTCGGTACATTCCCTGATTGTGTTGTATGATAATACGGGCCAGCAAGCCTGATTCGTAAGCTTGCCATTTCAAAGTTTTATGACTAGTTTTATGGCAGTAATTTTTCCCATCTTTAAAAGGATCTTAAGCTGTTTCTCGTAATTTGCTTATCTCTATAGGATTATAATTATTTTCATACCACGTAAAATTCCAACGTTTAGAAAGTCAAAACGACTTAGAGAGAAAATAAATTCTCAAACCTCTTTAATAACTAAAAGAAAGGAGTATTTCAAAATGTGACTCATACTTCTGCTTTAATGGATGACTCACCTGTCCAATCGAAGCTCACGTTCCGGTAACCATGGAGACAAAACGTGACGCTAATTCCAGAAGTACCGGTCATTCACCAGTTCTTTGAGTTTTCTCTCCTTCTCTTTCGCTCGCTCTCTTCCTAATTTTATAGAGCCATTGTAAAAATAAGCATTCCCAAAGTTTTGAAATAAGAATAAACACAATGGAAATTCTCATTGAACGTTCAACCAAAGAATTGGGAGCTTTTGATTCGGTGAAATCCACCTATTCACCTGGAACAGCAGCGCTTCTTAAAGGTATAAGTACTTCCAGATTCAAGTCCCATATTAAATAAACCTAAGCATAATTATTGTTAGTTTATTATCAGGAACATACGAGTACTTTCCATAATTATGGGTATTACTTCTATAGGAAGTTTGAGAAAATGAGATCAATGGCATTAAACGAACTACTATACTATACGTTGGAATAGAACTATACTATATGATGAAATAGAAAGTTACAACAACGTTAAACGAAGGCATGTTACATTTTTATCCCAATATAAGTAATTTTATCAAATTTTGTAAGGCTAAGTCTGATGAAGTTCATGTTCAGTAGCCTTAAAATATACAGCCATTATTGTCTCACGACTGTATGTATAGTCCTTCATGTTAGAGTAAGGATTAAATTAAGACAAAGTTTAGAACCTACATTTCAATATAAATGATATATGTTGATGTCAGTGATTTTACTTCAAAAAAGATTAAAAGTACAATAGTCAGAGCGCGTGGACTAAAGTTAATACAAAACACGGTACATTCGAACAGAAGGGTCCGTCCTGCAGAATATGACAATTCTTTATTTTCTTCGCACTGCAATTAAACAACAATTCATTTCAGATGATTATACAGCTTAAATACTCAAATATTGCTTTGCTTCAAGTGGTTAGAGATTAGAACACGTATATTTACGATAAAAATGATATTATTGATGAAAATTAGCGTTCAAAGTTTTAGTACTTTGTGTATTGCAACTTTTTTAGAACAGGCGATATTTTGCCTACGTTTGACGCATGAAAAACAGACCTAACATCATACTTAGGTATAAAATTAATTGTTTCCAGATTTACTACGGGAGTCTGGTGCTAGTGTGGAGGCCCGGCAGCAGTTTTACCGCGATTTGCAACGCAAAAATTCACAAAAACCAACGATTGAAGCTTTAAAGATTAAAAAAGGGCGCTCGCTTTCAGTACCTTCAGCTGAAAGAAGATGCGCAGGAAAACTATGTAATGGCAGCACGATGCTTCGCAAGCGGTCCTTGCAACAAATTCGTGCTAAATTGGAAAGTGAACCGCAGTTACAATACTGCCCTCCTTTTCCAAGTGAGATTAGCTTTATTTTTGCTTGTTTTATGTATTTCTGTTTTTGTCCGGACCTTTACTTACTCAATTTCAATGACCTGCTTCTTATTTCTTACAATTTCATCTGAATTTCATTTCTAGAATTCACAACAAATTTAGAGATTATTCTTCTTATGCGCCGTAATTAGGATGTTTATTTCCTATACAATTCTTTGCCAATTTAAATTTAATAAATTATGACATGCACCATTTTTGTGCGAGAAAAGATTGAACTTGGAACTACCTAAATAATTTAACAGGTTTCAAAGTGTCGATCTACCACAGTATTCGGACAAAGATTATTCTAAATAACATTCCTTATTTATAAGTTTACTAACCCTCTGTCTAAAAGACCGTACGTAATTTAAAATGAGATTCAATTATGAATGCTAAAGAGGTTGTTGCAATCACCGCTAGTACTTAGAAACTTAGCTTTCTTATGTTATTTCTTAAATTTTCCATATCAACATAACGTGATGATGTTCGCAGGATACAACGAGAACTCGAAGGAACGCTGTCAGGACCTCATGTCTGGAATGGCCATGGTCAAGACTGCTAATAAAAAACAAGAACAAATACAACCAGTGTTGAATGATACACCGGAGTCTGACCAAACTATTTTGAAAGCCAAGACTGCGCAAAGTGAGTCTTGAGTACTTTTTCATAATTTCATATTCTGTGATATGATTTTCGGGAAAAATCGTTTACGATAGTAATTGAAAGCCCCTTTGCTCAGCATTTTCCCTGAAGAGTTAAGAAATGTAATGACACTGTTTAAGATACGATCAAGTATGTACAATCATTGTACGAACGTGGATTTCCGTGATGATTGATTTCACTTTACATTATATGTTCAAGTTCCTTTAAATGAGCACTGTACGAGAAAAAATACATTTGTCGTTCTGAATAGAACATTAATTAGTCTACATCTTTTTTTTCAAACAATGTTTCGTCAAACTGAGTAGTGCCGGATTTTCAGTTAAAAACAGCCAAATTTAAAATTAAATTTATTGATCAAACTAAAGAACGCGTCATCAATAAATAATACTCACCCAGTACTTTAATGTGAACCTTGTCTCTAAGAAGACGAGGTGGACCAAGTTTGCTAACCTATGGTGACCAGAGCGTTTTTGTAAGATGGTTTGCATTTTGAACCTCCATTGCAAAAGTTCGTATAATGTGTATTGTACACTCTATGTGTGGGATGCAGACATTCATAACAACGTTTTTATCTGCCGCAGCATGACGATAAGTTAAATGTGCCGAATATTAATTTAATATCATAAATGGCAAACAAGCGATTCCATTTTGTCATTTTTGGTCACTTGTGCATGGGTTCAGCTGCAACAACATTAAGGATCTCCTTTAATCCTGAAAATCAGTTACTCTACGCCGTCTTTTATGCTTTATGTGCTCGATACTATATTCTCATTAAGGAAACTTAAAATCTAATTTTTCTTTCACATTTAGAGCCTCTAATTTTCAGGCTATCTTACATCTGCCATGTTATGATTTCTATTACTACAGGAGTTTCTAAATTCAAACACACATTTGGTTTTTGTTTTCATAGTCATGTGTTTGAACAGCGTGCCAGGAAATCAAGGAGCGGGTCACATGGTTGCGTGAGATGCAGCAGCTGCAGGCAGTCACAGAAGACCAAGCTTGTATCATCAACGCTCAGCTTGCCACAAGACTTCGATTCTTGCAGAGCACAACGTGACGTCATTTGTGGGACTGGTGCACAACCGCATGCGGTTTCAGCAACGTGTTGTGCGACATTGGCCTTGTGCAACGCTTGCAACGCTTTCTCATTCACATGTAGTTGCAGATACATAGTGGGAGTAAGCTCAGGTGAACATGAAATGCTGTAAAGGCGTTATCAATTGCCGTTGCCTAATCCGTGCTAGTCAACATTTACTAAAAATCTGGTCAGCTTCGCTGAGTAAGTAATTTTTTCCCAGAGCTCGGCTTAGCTTGTACCTTCAGGTACAGATGGCACGAAGAACAAGGTGTATATGCCCATTGAATGCGCAAAACAGGAGGTAGGTGGCATGCGGCTGGAAGTTATTTTCCCTGCTCTATTTTTGATCACAGCACGTCGTGTAAATCCGTATATTATAATAATAAATAAAACACTAACTCCAATTAATTCACCTAAATAACGAACGAAAGAGAGGTCGGTTTGCACAACATCTCAGAAATAGAAAAAAATATAACATGCAGGTGTAAACGCTACGAAAATGTCCAAGAAAATTTGATACGCTTTTTCAAGTTGTTTTCATACAATACTCATGCACATAGAGGAAACCTAAGAAAACTTCAAAGTCAAATTTTGAATAACAGTATCCAATACAAATTTAATACGGGAATGGAAGAGTATCGCGCCCATTTATGATGTTGCACGGGAAATGAAGGTCAGGACGAAAAGAACAACAAAGAAATAGAGTCGAAGATTTAATGCATAACGAGTAATACAATTTAGGTGACAATTATTTGTGCGTTCGTCAAACTGAAGGGAGAATATTTACATCAATAATGGAAATGGATAAATTTTGAACCAAATTCAAGCAGAAACAATAACAAAATCTGCATATCTTCAATAGATCCATAGCAAATATTTCCACAAAGTAACACTTTCGCAAAGAAAAATATAATTTACAGAAGATATAATGATTTGGGTATCACTCACCCGATTAAGAAATCACATATTAGTAATTTAAATATACATTATTTTGATATGCATCCTGCATTAACGCAACGTAACTATGACAACGTTTTTGACGCTCTACAATTTCGAATCAATTTCTTTCGAAAATGATTCTTAACAATTTTGAGGTTGATAAATTTTAACTCGAGAGAAATTTTAACTCGAGAAGCATTTCATGTTAAGTCTTAGGGTTTATGAAAAACTCAACTGTGATCGTATAGCATCACTGTTTTATCATAAACCTTTTAATTTCAACTACGTTGTTAGTTAAGTCATCATACTATTTCTGCCGATCGATGTAATTTCTTCTGACACTCGAGCGGGTATCAAAAAACTACTATTGGGAATTAGCCATGAGATACAGTACGAAATAATTGTTTAGTTATTTTTGTGCTTTTAAAAATTTTGCTCAAATTTAAATTTTCGATTCATCTTTTATACCAACGTCGTTAAAAATTTTCCGCCTAAACACTAAAAACAGAAACTCATTTTAATTCGCAATGAGTAATCAAAAACTAGTAATACTGATGGTAGGTCAAGATGTCCTGAAAAAATTAAAAAACTTCAGAAAAAAGATATTTAATTCTAATGCTAAAATTAGAGCGTAATGAAAACGAAAGCTCACATTTAATTCGACTGTTTTTTAAGGTTAAAATACGAACCGATAGCTTTCTACATTATACAAGTGAAAAACATGTACAGAGCGAGCTAAAAGATTGCTATGATTTGAAGCAGCTAGCAACCGAAAGCACTAAAATGTTGTAGATATAGTCCAAACGAGCGTGTAATGCACCTATCAAGCACTTGAATCACAAATGAAACTAATTCAGTATATGGAGCAGTGTGTGGATATTTTAAAGCAAAATCAAATACAACGGGGAAACAAGACCGAGAACTAGATTCCAACATGAAGACATAATATTCAAACGGACAGCACTGATCTTGCAGAACACAACTATTCCATTTCTTCTTCGCATTGCAATCAGCCTATAACGTTTAATAATTATTCCTTCTATTTTTTCTTACTTTTCGTTCATAGTTTACCGTACTTCCACGATGCCCCATCGGTCAACACTGTCACCACTATCAGAGTTTAACATTGTCATCCTAGTTCACTCTACCGACTGTGAGGCTTGTTCCATCCGCTGCCGCTCGCTGTTTGCTTACTCACGTAGCGCTACCATACGCCATCTTCATCTTTTAAAAATATTTCTTTCCAGTATACATGCATTTCCTTGTGTGAGAGTTGAAGACACCATCGTTACATCTGCACACATATAACCATTACGATAAGCAAAATAATGAAAATACGTAGAATGATCTCTACCTCAGTGGTAAACATTTCGCTATACCCTGACGAAACTCGTGCTGTGGCCGTGTGTAGCTGTACTACACTTATTGGCTCTTATTTTCAGTGAATATACTATTTTGTGTTCTACGATCTGCCTGTATCTACTTCATATATTCATATTTAAAGCTGTTGTTGCTACCAGCTGACCTTTGTTATCAACAATACTGAGATTTTCAGTAATATTACAATTTTACTGCAGAATCGTAAAAAATAACTGTACTGAGGTTATATTTATTTTACACAAGATTAAAATATGAGCCAGAGCTCCAGGAGGACTATTTTATTTCAATTGTAACTCAGAGAGATGATTGGAGTGTGAAAAAATGTAAAGCTGGTTCATTTTCGAAGAAAGAACTTTAAAATTAGTATTAATGAAAGATAATCCCACGATGCAATAAACGCTTACGCAAATACAAATATTAAAACAAGCCACTGGCGAATAAAAATGGCTAACAATGAATGAAAGAATCCTTTTTTAGTGAAACACGTCTCTGTGGTCACCATCATTTAATCTTAATCTAATGCCAGCAGACAAAACTAGAAAAGCTAGCTTGTCCAGAAACTAAAGAAAACTCACTTGAGGATGAAGCCTACACCTCTGTAGCAGTGGTAGAAATCGCTTTTGCTGCTTCGTGCAGCGTAGCGGCCGTTAGGCAGGCGACTGCAATCTGACCCTATGGAGAGGGAGAGTCGGCTTTTAAAATGATTGAAAAATAAAATGCCTCGAGGACAGTATCAGTTCCTCTACTCAAAGGAACTACACAACAAAGGAACTCAGGAGAACTATTTGAAGCACTCACAGCAGATGGGCGACGGATAGAGACTTTCACATTCACATTGGGGTGGCTCTACAATTTCACATTCGGAGTAGTTGAAGGCAAGGACGCACGTTTAATTTGCAGGATGAAAGACAAGGCCCTCTGAGCAAGTGTAAAACGAAGTGGGGACTAAATATTATGGAATTGAGCATGAGAATATGAAGGTAAAACTACGAGTTCACAAAAATGAGTTTGAGGATGGGATGGTAGGAATACGGATAGAAATAAACATTGTTGATAATTATAGAAAAATATGAATGATAAAAATGAACATGAGAACATATGTGTAATTAATTACGTATCAAAATATGAAACGTGTGTGAATATAAGGAACAATAAAATAGAATTTTGAACAGAGGAATTACAGCGTGAAATCTTGAACATAAAATTTTTATCTATGAATTTGACTACAAGAATGGTAATGTGAAAAAAAGATTTGGCGTGAAAATGGCCACTGACGCGTAGGAATCACGATTGATCCCCAAAGTTTTTATCTCTTATTGGAATTAAACTGCACAAGGCTGAACGTAAAAACCATCATTAAAATATTATTAAGGAACCAATAGTTTTTTCACATTTCCTGATGAGCAGAAGTAAAAGACCAAGACAGATCTGCCGCTATTTTAAAGGTACAATATTTATAAGATAATAATAATCATAAGGTTCTGGAGTGACTTTGAGGCCACAGTAACGACGGGACAACATTATTTCCTGACCGTCGATAGCAGGGGCATGGACTCCTCCAGAGCGCCTGTACGCCTCCACTTGACACTTAACGTTCTCCGGCAAGTCGCAGGCATGAGTGTGATTGTTGAAGAAAAGACCATTGGGACACTCCAGTCTTAGAGGTTTCTCATCCACACCTGCTCATGCAAAGTGAACTCCTGAATCATTTACGTTTCTTCAGCGTTATATTCAGTGGATATATATTTCAAACAGCTTACGTATGTTCAAAAAGATTATGAAGTGCTTCAATGTACCGACTATCTTGAATTAAAAATACCAAAGGTCTAAAATTCAAAATACCAAACATCTTCAATATAATGTACTAAAAGTGTTAAATTCAATATACCAAATATTCTAAATCCAATATGCCAAACATTTTAATGACATTACTATAAGTGATACGCGTAAATTATTTTCTAGTTATGCAGAGGTTCTAGTTAATTCAACTACGTTCGATGGTTCGTTTTATATTCAAGCTTCAATCACCGTGTACGCTCAATTAAGACGATCAAGAATGTGCATCTAAGTACAGGTTTAATTCAAGGGGCACTGTAAGGTTACAAAACTCAAAAAAAATTAAAATGATCTCACAGTCTGTTTGAGTAGACAAAACAGGCAATGAATCATCTCAGGAAGACAAAAAGGTCAATTGAGAAGAAGGATAAAAAAAACACAATCCTAATTCCGTCGCACTGTGAGTTACTGAGTGACTGAGGAAAATTAATTACTCTAAAGACACTAACGAGGATAACAACTACCAGTGATTACCTCACTCCTGAGAAGAGATTAGGAATCCTACATAGCTTCCTAAGAGCGCCATTGTTCGAAAATATGTTGATGGATAATTTCCTTTAGTGCAAATCCTTGAAGAGAAAGAGGTAAGTTACTTTATCTTGTTAAAATGTTTATTCGGAAACTATTGGAAAAAGGAAAAAAATAGTACTATCGCTCCCAACCATATATTGTGAAATATTCGGGTAATATTTCACACTCTTGTGGTTAGATCTGTTCTAAGAATTTTCTCCTGGACTAATTCGAAAAATCTTTAAAAAGCTTTATTAGAATTGTAAAGGGCCCGAGTTTCAGAATAGCTGAAAAATAGTCCACGTTGAAAAAATAGTCAGTTCCTGCACTTACATTTGAAGTACTCAGAGCAGATGGGTGACGGATAGAGACAGTCACATTCACATTGGGGTGGCTTTATAATTTCACATTCTGGGTAGTCGTTGGCAAAGACGCACGTTTCATTTTCGGGATGGAACACGAGGCCCTCTGAACAAGTGTGAAACTCCGTGTTGGCACCCTGGAGGTCAGTGCGGAATCATTTATAAAAGTCCCTGACAGGAAGTCTTTTCAAAAGTCGAATAATGACACAGAATCTTAAGTCTAGTCACAAGTTTAAACAACAAGTAGGGCCTACAATTAAGGAAGGCAACACATGAAAATAATTGTAGCATTAGAATAATGAGAATAGTTATAAGAAGATATAACCGTCAGTTGAGAAAAGCTAATCGTTGCTTATATGTACCAGACAAATGGGAAAGTCAATTTTTACTATCTTTGAGGACTTCAAGGCAAGTTACATCGTTGCAATTTCAGTAGAAATTTCATTGGAAGCAGGTATGAATTGACTGAAGTCTTTTTTTACTTCTTTGAAGTGGTAAACATGATAAATGATAAAAGAATTAAACAAAGTTTAACTTTTCATCAGTAATCAATGTTAAAATGTACTCACGTCACAGTAATAGTAAGACTGGCAATCTTCAGGATGTGGTCTCAGACAGCACTCGCAGTCACACACTTCTGGGGGTATAACTGGTTCGACAACAGGCGGTCTTGGTACCACAGGAACTTGACAGTCTGTTTCTATTCCAGCAATACACGCAGCTTGATCGGCCCAGTTACACGCTCGAAGAACTGGGTCGAAGTGCAAGCCGCTTGGGCAGTCTTTGACGTACGGGATGTTATTCGAGCAGTGGACCCATTTGGTGCAGTAAGATGGATGAGAAAATTCACCATTGGGTTCAGGGCATTTCAGATCACACTCTCCTCCGTTATTTTCACCGCCATTACCGCCAGTGGAATCTCCGCAAGCTTCTCCATTTTTATCCACGTACGACCCAACGACGCATTCAGTGGTGGATTCGTGATTGCACGTTAGGATTTCTTGGTCCCATCGCGTACCTGCTGAACAAGGCATTTCCTGTGGACCATAAGGAGTACATTGGATGAACTTAGTACAGTCCGTAGGATGTGGGTAGTACTGATTTTTGCATTCAATCACACATCCGTCAACGGTGCCACTACCCCCGCCAGATCCTCCACTGCCACCTCCGGATCCAGATCCTCCACTTCCACCTCCTGATCCAGATCCTCCACTTCCGCCTCCTGATCCAGATCCTCCACTTCCGCCTCCTGATCCAGATCCTCCACTTCCGCCTCCTGATCCAGATCCTCCACTTCCACCTCCGGATCCAAATCCTCCACTACCGCCATTGCTTCCTCCATTTGATCCTCCGCAAGCTTCTCCGTTCTCGTCTAAATAGCTTCCAGTCACACATTCGGTTGCGTACTCATGGTTGCAGGTAAGTAACCTCTGGTCCCACACAGTGCCTGGGGCGCAAGGCATCTCTTGTGGTCCGTACGGTGCACACTGGATGAACTTGGCGCAGTCAGTAGGGTGAGGATAGTACTGGCCGAGTTCACAATTGATGATGCATCCATCGATAATTCCACTTCCTCCACCACTACCACTACCACCGCTACCGCCACTGCTGCCTCCACCACTACCACTGCCACTGCCACCGCCACTGCTGCCTCCACCACTACCACTGCCACTGCCACCACCACTGCTGCCTCCACCACTACCACCCCCACTACTTCCTCCCCCACCATTACCACCGCTGTTTCCTCCACAAGATTCTCCATTTTCGTCAACATATGTGCCGGTGACACACTGAGTAAGGGGTTCATGGTTGCAGGTAAGTAAACTCTGGTCCCATAGGGTCCCTGGGGCGCAAGGCATCTCTTGTGGTCCGTACGGTGCGCACTGGATGAACTTGCCGCAGTCAGTAGGGTGAGGATAGTACTGGCCGAGTTCACAATTGATGATGCATCCATCAATAACTCCACTTCCACCTCCAGAACTACTCCCACCGCTTCCACCACCATTTCCGTTTCCGCCACCTCCACTACCACCGCCAC